>JANIJG010025582.1:30455-47120 GCA_024611175.1 Megaceryle torquata
GAAGGAAAGATATTTTCTTTTTCAGTTTCTCTTCTTAAATTAATTACCTGTCAAGCCTCCACATCTGACTCACTTGTTCTCAGTTGTTCTGTGGCAAATCTTTAGCTGTTAAAGAGAGTAATTTACTTTTTGGGTTGGTGTAGACCCCTTGAATTAGATGTTCTGGAACTGCAGAGGGCTGGCAGGGCTTAAAATCTCTTTTCTCATTTGGAAGTTATTCTCATTGCAGATCTGAAAGATAAGATGTTTTGTCAAGTTGTTATTACCAACTTGTGGAATCAATAGCAGTTCCAAGGGAAGAGCAGAGCCCTGCCCCTGGGGTGGAGCAACCCTGGGCACCAGCACAGGCTGGGGACTGACCAGCTGGAAAATGGATTGGCAGAGGGTGTCCTGGTGGGCACCAAATTGACCATGAAGCAGCCATGTACCCCCGTGGCAAAGAAGGCCAGTGGTGTCCTGGGCTGTATTAGAGGTGCAGCCAGCAGTCACCCTGCCCCTCTGCCCTAGTGAGGCAGCTCCTTGAATACTGCATCCAGCCCTTGGCTCTCCAGTGCACAAGAGAGATGGGTGTGCTTGAGAGAGTCCAGGGAGGGATCAGGGGGATGTTTCAGGGATTGATGAGGAAAGGCTGAGAAAGCTGGGACTGCCCAGCCCGGAGAAGAGCAGGCTCAGGGGGTGTCAGCAGTGTGTACAAGTATCTGGAGGGACGAAGAAGAGGGGGACGGATCCAGGCTCTTTCCAGTGGCAGCAGCAGAGGCAAGGGGCACAAACTGAAACATGGGAGGTTCCATCTGAACATCAGAAGACAATTTTTTTACTGTGAGGTTGGCTGAGCCCTGGCACAGGTTACCCAGGATGGTTGTGGAGTCTCCAGCCTTGGAGATACTCAAGAAGCCATCTGCCCCTGGTCCTGGACCACAGCAGTATGGTCTAAGTGGCCCTGTGTGAGCAGAGGGGTTGGACCAGATGACCTTCAGAGGTCCCTTCCCACCTCGTCTGAGTCTGCAATAGCAGCAGTGCTGCCAGGAAAGCTGGAATGCAGTAGGTTTGTGGTTTGTTTGAATTACATCAGCTGGAGAAGGGTTCTTTATTTTTTCTTCTTTATTTTTTTTTAATAAGCAGAAGAAAAAGCAGGACTACTATGTGAGTGCTGCTTTGCAAACTACCCAAACTGCTGGTCATTTAGAGAGCTTTGAAATATTTTAAAGATGAATGGCTCAGGAGCATATTGCGAAGCAAGCTGACGACTGTTCAGCTTCACAGACACCCGAGTAATTTGCCTCGGTACTCACATCATCATCATCATCAAAAAATACCGAGGCATAAACATGTGCAGCCCCCTCCCAGGGCAGGTGGAGCACGAGCCCCTACTACCCAGAGGTGCCTCCGCTGACCCTGCTGCGCACTGCTGACAAAAGCTGCTGCTTTCACCTCCACCGTGCTGCTCTGCCAAAGAGGAACGGGGGCATCTGTGACAGTGAGACCTGTTGTGTGACAACAAAGGTAGCTTTTTGTTAACTATAGATCTGTAGAAGAGTAATTGGGAGACAGGAAACTGCACTTCAGAACAGTGGTCATTTCTCCTACTTAAATATTTCGTTTTATTGAGATTTAGTGAAGTTCCTGGATTTTGTACGTGACTTTGTGGGCGTTTTAGATCACTTCATGACCTGAATAGACCCATTTTGTATTATTATTTCAAACCTAACAACTTCTGATCTGAAATCGGGATTAGATTTAGTGGGGAGAACTCTGTTAGCTGGGGCAGCAGTGCTGCTCCCTGCTCTGCCCCACAGGCTGGCGGTGCTCAGACCCTCAGCCCACGTTAACAAAGGTGGTAGATAACACAGGGTGACAGCATCTATTTATTCGCCTGCTGTGCGGGTGATTGTTGCGCTCTCAGCAGCCTTGAGCAGCTGTAGGGCAGCTGACCGCAGCACTGGGGTCTGTAGGTACCAGTGTCTCTGGGGGAGGTGCCCTTGGCCTTCAGCATGATGAGCTGGAGAAAGGAGTCTCGAAGTTCTCTGCATTAGCCCTTTGAAACCGGTGAGAGCTTCAGCATCTTGATGAAGTGTTTTGTGGAAGAATGTGCCAGGTTCGTCAGTTGAATCTCGGTGCAGACCGTTGATGGGAAACGCTGCTGCGCGTCAGCAGATGTTACATGTTCATGTAACTGGCAGCTCTGTTCAGAGGCCTTTTCTTAGAGGAGCTTGGTAATTAATCTAGTAATGAGTTAATGCAGAATGAAGTCCACTGGAACTTCTACAGGGAGAATTTATATGGATGAAGATTTATCCTGTGTAGAATTAAACTGCTTTCACTAGACATCACTGAGGTTGTTAATAAGGCCGCTCCTTCCCCGTACAACACTTTGGACTGATCTGAAGAACAAAAATTGTAACTGCTTGCCACACCAATTTCTAATATGCCTTATTCTTGGAAGGGTGAGAGGTCTGTGCTGCAGACTTGGGCTCGTGTTGGTTTAGAGGATCTGCGGCTGTGGAAGAGAACACGTTTGCGCTGACTCCTTGCTTGATACCTTGGTTCTTTTTTCTTCCTTTTCAATAAAGTCATTTTGGGCAGAATGAGGGAATATGGGGTTTGCTGACTATTGGTTATATACAACTCTTTCTGAAACACCTTGAGCATATCAAGTGGAGCTGACCAGAAGTGAGTATCAGTCACTGGAATAAAGCAGCTAACAGAGTAGGAGGAAGATAAAATATTTGGATGAGTCTTTCAAGTCTGGCTACAACAATTCTCTGGAGTGTTTCCACTGTACTGGGAAAGGGGAATTACACATGCTGGGAAAGTTCACGTGGTACTTGTTTGGCAGAGGAGTTCTGAGCATAATTATCTGCAAAAGCACCAAATTCACTTGAGTGCGATTACAACTTTGCCAGTAAAGTTACGAGAATTTCTGAGCTTTAAAATCTGTGTTCAGAGTTCCTTGGACGTGCTCAAAGCTTACTTGTAGCTGATGTAGCCGCACAGTTCCCCATCCTCTTGCCGGTGATCGGCGAGGGATGTGGATTGAGGTGTGTACACAAGGGCAGTTTCCCCAGAACGAGTTGTTTGCAGCGCTTTGTGTGGTTTTACACAATTTCCTTAATATTTCTGTCCTTTCAATGCCAGAGTTCCTCAAAAAGATGTTTCAGCTGCGATTTAAATACTTGTTTTTCTTCACAGGATGCTTGCACAGAAAACTCTTTTCTGAGCCATAGCTCTGTACTTGCCATTGGTAAAAGTCTCTGCATCGGTGGCTGAAACAGTTGATAATGCAAAAAAAACCCGCGTCGCCTTTGTACCAAACTTCCCTGAATGCTCCTCTTTTTGGTAAAGGTTTTTTAGAGAGAGTGTTTTATTTTCTTGTTTTTTGTAGCAAATTCTGAAATCGAGGTGTCTGTGTCTGCGAGAAATGTGAGAAGGTTGCTTAGTTTCCAGCGATACCTGAGATCTTCCCGTTTTTTCCGTGGTATCACTGTTCCAAATTCTTCAAACATTTTAGATGATGATTATAATGGACAAGCAAAGGTTGGTTGCTTGATTTTTATTTTTTTTAAAGTATGTTTTGTTGGGTTTTTTAATGCTTGCTATTATATATCTCATGTTGAAATTGCAACCAAATACGAATGATAAGCATGTTTTTTTAGATATGCATTTGTGTGTGTGTATATGGATGCATCTTAATCAAGTCCAGCCAAAATTACCTGGTTTCCAACAAACTCCTTTCTCACCCTCGTTAACTGGGGTCGTTTTGTTTGTGTCTAGGGGCTCGGGGTATTTTAACAACTCTAGCAAGTGGAGGATGAGCTTTAATAATTGAAGAAAGGAAAATGTATCAGAGGCTGGATAGTGCTGAAGGGGAACCAGCAGGCAAAGGTTACTCAGGTTATGCAAGATTCCTTTGTCTTCTTGGCTGCATCGTAATCTTGATGCAGAAAAAGAATATATTTGAATACAACAAAGTTATCAATGCTGAACAGTCAAGCTGCGGGGGGGGGAGGGGGGAGAATCTGATAACGTGATTTAAAAATGTGCCTGTAATTGAATAGCAAAAAGATCTTGTTAATGCTGCTCTCCAGGTAGTGGAGTTTAGTGGCTGGTGGAGAAAAGCTACAATGTGTAGGTGGATCACAGAACAGCTCCAGCAATCTAAGGAGAGCAGGAGAGGGCGAATGCCTGTTGTGGAACATGCTGGACAGGTATTTCTGACTGAGGTAGGGAGGCAAAGGTGGTGGCTGCTGGACTGTGGCGGGGCCTCCAGTGCCGTTCGCTGCTCTGGTTCATCCCCATTGCTGGAGGAACTTCCCCTGGCGCAGCTGCGGAGACGGGCTGGGCAGTGAGGTGGAAAGTCAGAAGCCAGTTTCTTAAAAAAGATCTCAAAACCTTGGCTCACGTGTCTAGTGAAGCATCCAGATCCCGTTTCTCTTCTATAAGCAACAAGGGAGAGAGAGAGAAAATGAGGTAAAGGACTGTGCAGAGATGAACTTACAGCTCGCTGCGGAAACGGGAGCGGAGGAAGCCAGCGCACAGAGCCCGCCTGTCGCTCTGCCCTGGGTCGAGCCTCAGCACTTTCAGTAGTCTCTCTTTTTAAGAAGTAGACTGAAGAACGAAGGGAAAGTCTCCAACCAGGCCCGTCAAGGCACTTCTTGGGGTTGTGGGGTTTTGTGTTTTTTTTTAATTTGTAAAAAAAGCTTTCCAGTTACCAAATTGAATGATTCTTTTAATGCGATTCTTCTCGTACGTAGAAATCCTAAGAGTGGCGTCTGTCTCTGAAATCTAAAATGCTCCTCTGGGCTGGGCGAAGGTAGACACATGCTGAGGAAAAAATGACAGCTTTTGTGTTTTCTTTCAGTGTATGCTGGAGAAGGTTGGAAATTGGAATTTTGATATTTTTCTTTTTGATAGACTGACAAATGGTGAGTTCACTTTTGCTGTTTCGTTTACGGTTTGCCTTAGCGTAACTTACCCATTGCTCTGACCTTGCGGAATGTGATTGCTCGTTCCCTGGAAAGCACAGGCTTCATCAGGTGGTGGTTCTTGATTTAATAGTATTTAATCTAAATTCTGCTTTGCCTGCTCACTGGTAAAACACCGTTCCTGTCAGTACTGCTGATAGTCAGTGATTTGTTGAAGAGGCCCTTCTGGTAGGCTGCTGTTCTCTATTTAATTTGAAGCAGTAATTTGATAAAAATTAACAAATAATTTTGCTATTTTTTTTTCTAACCTGATTTTTTTAATTGTGAAGTGCTAGTAATTTGTATAGTTGTCCCCCAGAGGACATATACCAGAAGGACATGTACCAGACAAGGATTATTATACCAAGCAAGTATTTTTTCTGATAAATTTACCACTGGCTGGAGTAGTTCTGTTACTTCCCAGTACGGTAAGAAGGCATGTCACTGGGACTGCGTTCTAATGATGCAGAAATGGAATGTCTGGAGAATTAGGAGCTGAGCAGATAGAAGCTGCTGTACAAAATAGGAAAAGGAAGAGAATACTACAGTTAGTTTTGTGCCCCCTTTCCAGATGGCAGTAGCAACTACAGAAGTAGTTGGTTAAATGAAATAAAATCAAATGAAGTATTAAGTTATGGGCAGACAGGAGAGCTACCTGGTATCAAGTATATGGTAGGAAGGAATAAGTGTTTATTATTTTCCCCTGAAAAGCAGAGGGGCAGGCTGGGGTCTGGTGTTAGGAATGATAACAGCAGCCGAGTTTGGGATGGGATGGGATGGGATGGGCGAGGCCAGCATTCCGGTGACATTTGGGCTGGTGCAGGAAGAGGATGTTTCCCTCCTGTTTGGCTGAAGGGATGCTTGGCTCAGCTGTGGGTAAAAGCAGTATCCTCACGGTTGGATTTAATGCAGGAAGTGGGCAGAAAGAGGAAAGGGGTGAGGACTTTTCAAAATGGAATGTTCACCCAGGTAAGGATCAGCTTTTGATAAGGGACTGAGGAAAGAGCTCTGTGTGCAAGTGAACTTGTTTGTAAGCGTAGTTCATTTCGGATTGGTTTATCAGGTGGGAGTAAGCTGAAGTCATCCTCCTTAGAAGAAGCCTTCTCTCCCTTTAGATAAGCTTTTTTCCAGTACTACCAGTACAGCTTCTGTTGCGGAACTGCTTCCCGTGCCCTCCACTTTGCATCCCTACTTTAGGTGGACCTTTTGAACAGGCAGCCTCCTCCTTGAGAGGGAGCAAGGGGAGAATGCTGGATGTAAAACTCTGCTTGGTGAGCTGCCCTGGGCCAGCCTGTAGGAACCAAATTACTCCGTGTTGTGTGAAGAACTGCCTGTCTTACTGGGAGGAAGTGGCACGCACGTGCGAATACATTAAGCCTGGTAACGAGCTGGATTTAGCAGAAATGTGTGTCCTTCTGTACCTCAGTTTCTGCCTGTGCCGGGTTCTTTAATTCCTGCTAATGAAGATTGCCAGAGCCAACGCACAGAGCGGAGCTGTCTCCGCTGCCCGTTGTTTGCAGAGTAAATAACGCACACGCCGTGTCAAGGAAACCTCCCAGGCTCTTTCTCCTGTCTCTGCTGTTTTACTTGTTTTCACCACCACAGGCAATTCTGATAGAGCTGTGAGCAGGTGAAGTCTGTTGTAAGCTCCTAATAGCGTTCATTTCCTAGAGAAACTTAAATTTTGGCAAGTGAAATAGTAGCTCAGCACAGTGCGTACTGAGAACGAGCGAGAGCATCCGTACGATGAGCTTTATTTTCTTTGCCTGATTATTTTCTCATTGGGTTTTAAGCTGCATGTGTGTGTGATGGGTGGCTTCGTGGTATTTCTAAAGCTGAATACTGTTACCAGTTTGCACGCTGAAACCTGTTGCTTTTTTTAACGCTTGGTAACGTTTTCCTCCTGTCAGTTGACAGCGAACAATTGGTAAATGATTTATGACGACTCAAAACCCCTGGTGATTACTAGAGGAGATAGCTAATGAAATCTTGTCATGAAGTAAGATGTAAATATTTATCATAAATTGGTGTAGAGAAATTTGCTTGTATAATTTTTGTGACCAATTTGTTTGAAATAATACATTTCTTTGTGAAAGAGTCGCTGATTTCATGGCTTCCAATGAATTAGTATTTTCATCTCATTTTTAGGAAACAGTCTAGTCAGCTTAACCTTTCACCTGTTTAATCTTCATGGACTAATTGAACACTTCCAGTTAGATACGATGAAACTTCGTAGATTTTTGGGTAAATACAGCTTTTTATTATGATGAATATTGCTGTTTATCCGCATTTTTATCCCTTAACTGAAGTGCTGGTTATAGTTTAGCAAGAAGCTTTGAAGAGTGCTGATGCAGTGATTCAAACTGTACTGTTTGAGGCAATCTCTCCCAGTTTCTCTGAGTATAGAAACCTCCCTGTTAAGCCCAAACAAGTGCTGATGAGTTTGGCAGTTCCGTAGCAGGTGCTGCATTGCTTCTGCATCCCCGGACCACAGACGGACGCTGGCGTGAGGCTTCCTCCCGTCGGTTCTGCTCAGACAGTACCTTTTATTTCAGTTGGTGGAGTGGGATTGCTTTTATTTTATTTTTTTAACTGAGCGGGAGAAATAAATTTCTGACCTTTTGTAAGAAGCTTTCACAGTCTGAGAAACAATTTTGAGGTTACAAAGCTTGTCAATTAATGAGGAGATGTCAGGTTTGGAAGGCTTTTCTCCCCTCTCAAATAAGGGCATGGGTTTGTTTCATTTAATTCCCTTTTGGCTTTAAAAAAAAATCTCAGTTCTGTCTTGCATTTCGTGTTGGTTTGAAGTGGACTCAATTCTTTCCAGTTTCAAAAAGGTAGATCAGCTGACCTTGAGACTGACCCATGGGAAGTTGAAAAAACAAATTACAGAAATCTGGTTTTATGCTACTGGAGTTGTAACCGAGTGTGGTTTTGTCTTCCTCATCTTCCTGCTTAGCTGAGATTTAGCAAATGGCAGTACTTGAAAGACCAGTTAGAAATTACTGGGTTAGTCGACCGGTTACCGGAAGATAACAGTGGGTTTAACAACCATGGGTCACTAAAATGGGATTAGACTTGGAAGAAGACAATTTTATTCTAGCTCTGAAATTCACCACCTTTCCCTTTCTGTTAATGCCTCCCATGCAGTAGCAGTAAGAAAAACATTCCTCTGCTCAGTCCTGGCCCTCTGTCCCATCAAGGATCCTGTTCTCCAAATACAGCTTCTTAGCATGACCCCAGTCCATCCTTGTCTTCGCTGTCGCTTTTGCCCCGCTCCAAAGTAGTCTGAAGACCAAATTCCAGAAGACTAGGCCAGCTCGAGCGGTCCCTAGTGCCACACAAACCAGACTTTATTTGAGAACTGGAATCTTTTTCAGGAGAGAAATTTGGTTTTAGTCCTCAGTCGGATCTCGACGGTTTATTTTTGTAGGCGTGTACTGACTCACAGGTGCGCGTGTATTTCTTCGGTTATACACATGCAGTCTTTCTGTGGTTTCCAAAGGTTCCTTGGAGATCGGTCTCCTACTGTCTGTGTTCAAGTTCCTGTTCCAGACCTAAACAAGGGGAGAGAAAATTCAAAGTACCACATTTCTAGAAGCATAAGGTGGCTGTGCCATTCTAGTTCTGGCCAACCACGATCAAAATACTGTCCTAGGCTTCCTCTGCTGAGACGAGTGTAGACTTCAGGTGGCTGGACCAGCCTGTGAAGCCACAAAAAAATTGAGGAGTAAGCCAAAGCCGTCCTCATTTGTGCACTGGCTGTGAGGAATAGGTGGAAGGGAGTTGTGCTGCAGGTCAGTAGAGCCCCAAAATGCTCCTTTTAGTTACTTTCCGTACGAGGTGTCAGCTAGGCATCGTTACTGTTGAGTGACAGGATGGTTACAGTATTTTGACTTGACCCACAGCTCTTCACAAATACCACGGCAGTAACGCTCTGACATCAGGAGGGCACTGGCTTATAAACTGAGTAGGAAAAGAGACTGTGGGGTCATGATTGTTTGAATGGGACCGAGGGACCATGGGCAGCCAGGAAAACATGCTTTGGAGGCTTGCTTGGAAGAGCTAATGTCGTGTCAGGCAGAACTTGAGATTATAGTTTGCTGTGCTACAGGTCTTCCCCCCTCCATCCTTCTTAGCATTACTGTTCCTCCACTGCACGCGAGCTGAAGGATTCTACCTGTAGTGTTTACAGATGGCTGGGAAGATGGAGGAGAGAGGAGGAAAGCAAGGGGAGGAGTTAAATAGGGAATAGTAAACCTAGGAGTGGTCAGACCATCATCTGATCATGGTTCCTTGCATACGGCCTTAAATTGGCTCAAGTACAAGTTTGAGAAGATGCCTCATCTCTGTAGAGGTGGCTTTCCAGGGCCACTCTTCTGAAGGGGATAGAGAAGCACTTCATGTGACAGGAAAGCAGGGCCCAGTCCCTCTGCTCCTCTCTTTTCAAGTCATGATGTGCAGTCATCCCGATGCTTTGGTAAATGGGATGCTCTTCATTCTGTATTCAGGGCCTCAGCCTTCAGGCAGGAGAGATTATCTAAGGGACCCTTATCAGGGGAGTCCTCAAAGCATCTCGGTTTATGTATTGATGGACAGTTTAATTTTTGCTTTGACTTTACCTGTAGTTGATTTCATTTAGAAAACATGGAGGGTTTTTTATATAAAAATCTCTTATACCTGTGTCATGGTTCAGCTGATGATTTCCTGCCTTTGACACTTTTATGTGTACGTAACTTGTGATATTGCATATTTCTGTGCTTAACAAGGATGTAGAAGAGGGGAGTTGAAGAAATTGCTATTTTATTTAAATTTGGATATTTGTTATTTCCTTGCAGTTATGGTTCAAGAAGATTATCACAGTCAAAACCCTTATCATAACGCAGTTCATGCTGCTGATGTGACTCAGGCCATGCACTGTTACCTAAAAGAGCCGAAGGTAAGGGAGCATTCTCACTCTTACACCGGGTGAACGTACAGAAGTACATCTGCGGGCACAGAGAGGCAGGCTGTGCACAGGCTCCCCCCGCAGGCACCGACGCACGCCCTTAAACTCAACCCATTAGAGGCAGCTTATGGCAAGACGGCAGGAGTTGTTGGCCTCTCTGAAAGAGGGCAGTGTGGCAGACCTAGGGGAGCTGAGCTGGTGGAACGTTTGGTTCACAGTGCTTGGATTGCTGGTGGTCTAAGTGCCAGCCCTGGGCCCTCGTGGCCAGGAAGGCCAGTGGTCTCCTGGGGGGCATTTCAGAAGAGTGTGGACAGTCGGGCAAGGGAGGAAGTTCTCCCCCTCTGCTCTGCCCCAGTAAAGCCCCCTTGGGAGTATTGGATCCAGTTCTGGGCTCCCCAGTTCAAGAGAAACAGGGAACTACTGGGCAGAGTTGAGTGGAGGCTACAAAGATGCTGAGGGGCTGGAGCATCTCTGTGGCCAGGCCAGGCTGAGAGCCCTGGGGCTGTTCAGCTGCAGAAGAGCAGCCTGAGAGGGGAGCTGAGCAATGCTGAGCAAGAGCTAAAGGGCCCTTTAGGGGGGCAAGAGGATGGGGCCAGACTCTGCTCAGTGGTGCCCAGCCCCAGGACAAGGGGCACCGGGTAACACGTGCAGCTCTTGGTCCTGCTGCACGTTCCAAACATGTGTGACACAAGAGCTGGCAAAAGCAACTGGGAAGATGAACTAAAACGTTGTCTGTGTTCCTGTTGTTAATTACTGAGAAAGCACAACAGAAAAGCACCAGCCACCCCTGCGCTTTTTCTGAGGCCACCCTCGTGTTGGCAGCACAATGACGTCCGTTGTTATCTTACAGCTTTCCAGATCTTTAACTCCATGGGATGTTCTGCTCAGTTTAATAGCAGCTGCCACCCATGATTTGGATCACCCAGGAGTTAACCAACCTTTCCTAATTAAAACAAACCATTATTTAGCAACTTTATATAAGGTAAGGATAAAATGGGGTTGTTTGGTTAAGAGGGGGTTTGGAGAATGCCTGAGGAGTACAGAGGAGGGGTGTGAATTGTGCTGTGTTTAGCTCTGGGGGTAGCTTTGAATTGTTTCCAGGTCACTGGGATGAAAAAAGCTAACAGTGTATTCAGGATTTGTAAATTTTAATCTCCTTGAAATAAATAAAAAAGAGGAAAGAGAAACATCCCCAACACCCGAGCAAAACTGGTGCCATTCTTGGTATATAGCTCCTCAGCTTAAGGAAGAGTAACTGATGGAGGCCTGTACTGCCCTTTCCATTCACAGAATACCTCAGTATTAGAGAACCATCACTGGAGATCAGCAGTGGGGTTGCTGAGAGAGTCTGGTTTATTTGCACACATGTCACTGGAAAACAGGTACGCTGCCGCAGGGGGGAGCTGAAGACGTAACTGAGGGAGGGCAGCCTTGCAAAGCAAGCTAAATTATCATTGCACGGCAGTTCTGGAGACAAAAACGTCGCTTCTGATCTATTTTAAGGATTCCGGACAGCGTGGTGGTGGAGTAGAGCAGTTCATGGTGCAGCTTGATCCTGGGAAAGATAACATTTACTGCGAGCACGCTGGAGAAGTGTGCAGCTCGTCAAGCAGCTGCTCGGATAAAGCTTGGCAGCCTTTTCTCGTTCTGCCACCACAACTGCAGTTTAAAATAGCCCCCCTTCCCCTCCCTCAACAAGACCTGAGCCCTAAACAAGGAGCTTGTGCATTTTTATGAAGAAAAAAAAGTTGGGGGGGGTTGGTCTGTGTTAAAAACTGGTTTGTTTTTACTGAAAGCTGTCAGTGAAACACCCTGATATTTGATGGACGTTGTAGGAATTTTTCAGAGGGGGAAAAAAACAAACCCAAGGGACAGCTCAGTGAAAATGCTGATTATAGAACTCGGGAGCTGTATTTGTATAAAATGGATGGGGTAAAAGATGCGTAACAATAAGAACGGCTGCTGTTCTTCATTGCTCTGACTCCTTGCTGTGACTAATTCCAGGCAGCTGATGGAAAGCCAGATAGGTGATCTCATTCTTGCCACAGACATCAGTCAGCAGAATGAGTACCTGTCCATGTTTCGCTCCCACTTGGACAGAGGAGACCTATGCTTGGAGAACGCGAACCATCGGCACTTCATTTTACAGGTGATCTTTCTGGTCGTTTCCAAAACATCATTTTAAAGTCAGAAATGACAAAGGAGAAATATCTTTTAGTCCTTTTGTCTCATTACAAAAGTTTGCTCCCTCTGCTTCAGTCTCCCCCACTTTTCTCAAGTGGTGATGTGTGTTGGCATGTCTGAAGACTCTGCAGCTGCTGAACCAAGGAGAGTTGTGCTTCCAAGGCAGGGTTAGTTCTGACAACTCCAGTGCAGTCTCAGAAGTGTCAAACACCCTGTCAGGACCTGCTCCTGGCCAGGAGGAAAGCGCTGTTGTCCTGAGTCAGTTTGCAGCTGGGCTGGAGAGAGGTTCAGCAAGATTTAAAACCCAAAGCCTTCAGAGTCACGCTGGGTTTAGAGAAATTTTTATTAATGGGTTCACATTGTGGACTATAAAAAAGTGAACAAACAGTTTGGTCCTAAAATCACAAAATTGTTTGGGTTGGAAGAGAGCTTCCAGATCATCGAGCCCACCCATTCCCCCAGCACTGCCAGGGCACCACTGACCCCTGGCCCTCAGCACCACAGCTCCAGGCAGGGCTTGGAAACCCCTCCAGGGGTCACGGGGACTCCACCCCTGCCCTGGGCAGCCTGGGACAGCCCTGGGCAACCCTGGAGGGGAAGAAGTTGTTCCTCAGCTCCAACCTAAACATTCCCCGGTGCAACTTGAGGCCGGTTCCTCTTGTCCTGTGCAAACCATTATTAGAAAAGTGAACTTTGGAGCCAGAAATGCAAAATACTGTTTGCTTGCTTTGAAGTCATTCTTCCAAATCTCTTGTTGTCTCCCGCACTAGCGAATACACTGAACATAGTGCCCCAAAATACTTTGAGTGAATCTCCATATTACTCAGAAATTATCATAAGATCTGATAGTTAGTTCCCTGAGTGGTTTCTAAAGACGATCTAGACCGTAACTGCAGAGAGAAGCACAAGTGCTGGGTAGGTTAAGCTTTGTGAATAACACCAGTAATCTGCTGTCAGGAAACAATTCCAGATGCAGAGGTAACCTAATGCCGTGTCTGACCTTCCTAGATGGCTCTGAAGTGTGCTGATATTTGTAATCCCTGTCGGACGTGGGAGCTGAGTAAGCAGTGGAGTGAAAAAGTAACAGAGGAGTTCTTCCATCAAGGCAAGTGAGAGAAGGATCTGTGGGTACATTGTGTATTTGTACTGTGGAGAGAGCGACCGTGAGTCCCAACTGCTTGCAGATCAAGGGATTTCTATTTAGAGCCCTGAATTTACAGTACACTTGGGATTGCTTTTACTTCCATGGGTTGTACGTCTTGCAAAAGGTCAGTGCTACTGAAATCCAGCAAAGAAGGTGCTTAGAACCTGAACGTAGAATGGCTGGTTTGGTAGATCCTTCAGCCTGGGAGGTGCTTCAGGTGACTAACTGTGCTCGCTTCACAGGGACGTAGTGGTTTCGGTAAACTGTGAAATGCATTCATCCTGTATCTTCAGTATTTAAACTGGGGCAGCGAGGCCTCTTGGTGAGCAGGTGAGAGCTGGGCAGGAGGTTTTTAGTTAGCGCACAGTTCAGGCTACTTACATAAGCAGTTAATAAAGCTTTTAATTGGCAGAGTTAATTTTGTCCATTATTATTAAGAGGCTTTAATAATAAAGGGTGCTTCTCTTTTCTGAAGGCTGGTTCAGGTGATTTGGGACCTGCCCGTTGGTGCCTGGGTGCCATCAGCAGGGAGCAGGCTGCTTCATTTGGTGCTAATCACAAAAAGCATACCCATAGATAAAGCTGTCGGGGAAGCAGAACAACAAATTGCCCGTAGTGAGAAATTTCTGAAGGCTGAGCTCGTCTCTTCGTTTTAATTTGTTTTTTCTAGGAGGTTTTACAAAGATGTACGTTAATCCTTTGGAAGGCTTGTGATTTGATGGGGTTTTTTTCTTTAATTATTGTCTGATGAGAAGTATGAAGTACTGTTAGTCTCGCTGACAGACCTGCTTGGGCGCTATGGGCGAGGGGGGAGAGCGGTAGATGTGTTCGGCCAGCTGCAAGGTACCGCCTGTGTTACGCGGCTTGCACGAGTCGCCTCTGTTAGTGTTCGGTGACTCCTTCCGGGTCTGGATGTGACGACTTAACAGCCCTGTCCCTCCTTGTGTTCCTTCAGGAGATATTGAAAAAAAATATCACTTGGGTGTGAGTCCACTTTGCGACCGGCAGACGGAGACGATCGCCAACATCCAGATCGGTAACTGCGCTGCTGTTTGGGTCACTAGATTTCCTTCAGGGTGCAGTTATTAAAAAGCACCTTTTTAGATCCATTTCCTAGAGGTCGTCCCCGCTCGGTGCGTTTCTTCCCCTGGCCGTGTAACGTCTCTCCCTGGAATGGAGTGGGATTGGCTGGAGAGCGCTGAATAGCCGTGGTGTTCATTTTGGTTTTAATTTTGCTAATTGGAGTTGGATTTCAAATAGTAAAATGAATTTTTGCAGTTTAATGAAGTTGCTTATGTAGATTGAATGAGACTCTGTTAAAAACATAGTAAAGAAACACAACTGCACACAGAGTGAGAAGAGCTTTAAATTAGAGGCAAAACCTGACCTGTTCGTCAGCTGCACCCTTTTAATTGGGAATGTTAGAGACCCCCCCGTTTCTCTAACGGAGAGACTCAGTTTTGGTTGCCTTACCATTGAGCTTGTGGTTCGTGGCAGTCAACGCTACGAAGAAGCCCACGTGTGCGTACAGAGGTCTTTGTGGTGATGTTCTGGGGCCTTTTTCTTTAAGAATGGGTATCGTGTGTATTTTTTAAGTATTTTTGGTGAGTTTAATACTGTGAAAAGAACATCCCCTCCTCTTTGTTCCCCCCTGTAGTATAGTCACCTTCTCTTGGGTAATCTGGTAAAAAAAACTCTTTTAGAAATTCAGGGTTTCTAAGTTTGTGTGACTCAGTTGCTGATGTTTAGGTTTCCCCCCTCCGCGTTCTCCGGTGTTTCTCGCTGCGAAAGGAAGGAGGTCAGTTTGCAGTCCGATGTCGTGCTGGTCCTGTGACTGACGAGTCAAATCTCCCATGGTTGGAGACTTATTTTGTAAAATGCCCAAACTATCGAATTCCTCAGCGCGCGTTGGAGAGGAGTGATCTGACACGCTGTAGATTTTTCCTTTTCTTAGTACGAAATTTTATCGAAAATACTTAGAGTGTGTTTCTGTTGTTTTTTCACTGGGATTTGTCTGCTCGTTTCTGAAGGTTTTATGACCTACTTGGTGGAACCACTGTTTGGGGAGTGGGCGCGGTTCTCGAACACGAGGCTGTCGCAGACGATGCTGGGCCACCTGGGACTGAACAAGGCCAGCTGGAAGGGGGTGCAGCGGGAACAGGCCGGCGGCGGCGACGACGGGGACCCCGCTTTCGAGGAGATGGACTCAGACATATTACCTCAGGAACCTCGATTGTCCTGACCTCAATCTTCATGACAAAACTGCCTCTTCTCTTGGTATCTGCACGGTTGGATTAAAGGCGATCCTTTCCAGCCCGAGGTTTTGGTAAAATGATGCCAGCATTATTTATTTCCAAGTTTTCCTTTGACACAGACCATTTGAACCAGAATTTTTTTAACCTGCAAGATCAGAACCCAGAGCAATATGCACACGCCTCAGTTGGTTTTCGTTCGGAACCTTGAATTATGCAAAGCACAGCAGTGACTGAGCCTTGGAGAACGGGACGAGAGCTTCGTTGTGCCGCGCGGCTTCGGTTTTCGCGATGAAATTTGGAGTACAGCCTTCAAATCGAAGACTGGAGATGGACTGTTCCACTTCCTTGGGATTTATCGAGACTTGCAGAAACGTGTTCAAAGCGCATACCTTCCACTCAGCCCCTCTTTTAATACGGAAATGTGAAGTGCCCATCCTCTGCTGCCTCTGGCAAGACTTGATGTTTACAAATGTACTCTGAAACTGTCGGTTCTAGACTTAAACCTTTGCGCATGGCTGTGAAGGAACCACTAACTTGGGTTTTTTTCCGCATTCTTTTTTTAAAGAAAAAAAAAAAAAAAAGATCAAATCGGAGACTGCAGCTCTTCTTTCTTTGGATGCCAGAAAAGCCTCCCATTTGCCATAATTTTGTTTGTGCACTGGGAACCGAGCGTTCATCGTAGAGCACAGCCAAGCTTTCCTCCAGTGCTGTATGGGAATGCAATTTTTTAACGGCGGAAAACACTTTGGAACTGGGGAAGGGGTGGGGAGGGGGGTGGAGGGGCTGGGGGCGGGGGGCGGGGGGAAGCGTCCGAACTGCATTTGCGATTCTGCAGTGGGAACATCGCATGTTGTTTCCACTCTTGTACACTTGAACTGCACATGCAAGAACAAGGTGGAATGTCTAAAACACCATAACCAGCTCAGGGTATTTGCCAATCTGAAATAAAGTGGGATGGGAAGCGCGTGTCCTTCAGAACAAGGGTACAAATGCCCCTTTCGCTGCAGCGTGCGTGTACGTGTGGGTGTGTGAGTACGTTTGGGGCGGGGAGGGCGGGAGGGGGCAGCGGAGGGGGTGGGAGCATTGGAGCATTTACACATACACACAAAACAATCCCTATTTGTCTCCGAAGACAGACCCCACTGTTGGGTTTCCTGGGGTCACGAAGCTGCA
>JANIJG010025583.1:0-13687 GCA_024611175.1 Megaceryle torquata
CCCCCGCCCCCGCACCTCTCTCCCCCCCCCCCCCGCTCCCCCTCCCCCCCCCCCCCCCCCCCCGGCCCGGGGGTCCCACCCCCCCCGCCCGCCCCCCCCCGGGGCGGCCGCCCGCCGCCCCCCCCCCCCCCCCCCCCCCACCTTCCCCCTCGGTGCCTGCGCGTGCAGCCCCCCCCCTCTGCCGCCCCGGCGGCACACGCCGCTTCCCCGGGCGCCCCCTCCCTCCGCCGCGGCTCCCCCCCTGTGCGGAGCGGTTGCGGCCCCCCAGCTTGGCTGCCACCGCCCCCTCCGCGCCGCGGAGCGCACGGAGCGGCGCTGCCTGCAGACGGGCTCCCTGCGGCGCTTCGGGGCGGCCCCCAGCTCGGCCCCCCGCTCCTCCGCCATGGACGGGGCGGCTCGCCGGGGGGTGCTGGCCGCGCTGCTGGCCTGCGGGCTGCTCCTGCTGGGCGCCGTGGCCACCCCGACCCCGCCGGCCCCCGCCGGAGGCTCCCCGCAGGACACATGCACCTCCTGCGGCTTCCGGCGGCCCGAGGAGCCGGGCAAGGTGGACGGGGATTTCCTGGAGGCGGTGAAGAGGCACATCCTGAGCCGGTTGCAGATGCGGGACCGGCCCAACATCACTCACGCCGTGCCCAAGGCAGCCATGGTCACGGCACTGCGCAAGCTGCACGCCGGCAAGGTGCGGGAGGACGGCCGCGTGGAGATCCCCAGCCTGGACGGGCAGGCGAGCGCCGGGCCCCCGGCCCACGACCCCGTCTCCGAGATCATCAGCTTCGCCGAGACAGGTGGGCGCCGCCCGGCCCCGCGCCCCCTCCGCCCGCTCTCCCCTGCCCAGTCCGCCGCGGCCCCCTGCCCTGCCGCTCTCCCTGCCTGTCCTGCCTCACCCCTGCCAGCCTCCCTGCTCGACCCCTGTCAGTTCTTCCGCTTTGCCCTGTCTGTCCTCCCGCTCACCTTCTCTATTCTCCTGCCTGACCCTGTCAGTTTCCCTGGCCCTGTTGCTTGGCCCTCTGTGCGCCCTGCCCGTCCTTTTGCCTGCTGTAGGCACCCGGCTGCCGGGCTCACCCACATGCCCTCTGCCTCACACGCTTTCCCCTCTGCCCCGTGCCGTCTCGCCCTGGCCCTGCCCGCTTCTTCCCGACATCACTGCGGGTGCCCCTGTGCCTGGGATTCGCTCCGGGTTGTGCCCTGTAACTCCCCTCTCTTCGTTCCCCCATCCCTCTGCAGCTCCGTGCCCTCGGCTTCCCTCCGGTGGTCCTTCCAGCTGCACCGTGTCTTGCCTTGGTCCCTGTGTGTCCCACTGTCCCTCCTCCGCCTGTCCCACTCCATCTCTTGCATCCCTCGATCCCTCGCCTCTTCTGTCTGCCCTACACATTCATCTGTTTCACTGCATGCATCTGTCTGTTGAGGCTTTCATTCTCCTGTCCTCCCTTTCCGTTTCCCATTTACTTAGCTTGCATTTATAATGTTGGCCTTGTCTGTTTGTCCACTGCATATAGCCTCCTACCAAGTGTGTCTGTATCCTCTCTGTCCATCAGTCCATTTACTAACTGTGCCATCCGTCCTCACAATACCATCCATCTCAGTCCTGTCCAGTTATGTGTCACTGAATCCCTTCAGCGTCGCTTTCCAGCAGTTTATCCAGGCAACCACTGTGCCTGTGAACTTTGAACATCTGGCTATAACACCATCTCTCTGCAAATTATCTCTCTCCTATCTGCCCATCTCTCCTTTCCTTCATCGCTCTATCGCTCAGTTCATTTTTACTCGGTCTCTATCTTCCTGTGGCATCTATATACCATTTGTCCACAAAATAAATCTCTTTCTATCCTGTATACTGCCCACTCATCTTCTTTATCTACCCTCCCACTTACCAAAGGCATATACATTTACAGTATCTATGGGATCTGTTGCATTATACATATGCTTGTTATATTCACATACAGAATTTATGGGCACACACAATCTCATACAACACAAGTGATGTGGATTGTTGCAGCAACACCGTACTGTTCTTTTTCTGTCACTGTCACCAGTTTATAAAGAAGTTGTGTATTTACTAACATGCGAAGGGCATTCTTAGCATACATTTTTTGGTTTATTTTTTGATAGGTTGTTGCTGGGAGATCTGGGGTGAACTTGTACTTCCATTTGATAGTCAATCAGTTGCTGGCTTTTGTAACGCTTCCAAAATTGACTTTGTAAAACACAGAGTAAAAATTTTTGTCCCTGAAATATTACAAAGTACCGAATGGGCCCTGGACACACATTTGAAAGGCATTTAGGGTAAGAAACGAAGACACAGGCTATGAAAAAAATCCCATACAGAGATTGACAAAAATAATAAATATTTTTAGGAAAAGAAAGGGAAGAAAAATCTACATTTGACTCTGCATAGAAAGAAGCAAAACAGATAAGGGTAGATAAGAAAATGCCTTTCCAGCAATAATTTTAAATAGCAATCAGGAGGCTCTGATTCAAGGTCCAGAATTACAGTCTCTGTCATAAAGGCCAGCTTGCACATTTATTACCTATGCCAAATTTAGTTAGGACTTACAGTATGAAATTGCAGGAGGGCTGCTGGTATTTCTGAAACATTTCATGCAGCAGGCTCCTTTGTTTACAAATAAGGGGTTATGTCAGACATTTGGTGACATTTGTTTTTCTGTGACAATTCTGGTGTTATTGAAAAGCGTATAGAGTACAGTCAGTAATGGCATTACAGCGAGAGCAACCACTTCGTTGCCTCGCCTTGTATGAGAGTTCACAGTTTTGGGATGAAAAGGCAGAGATCAAAATGATTAATAACAGCAGATATTCTACCGGACTAAGTGGGGGTTAGTTTGGTTTGTTGGACAAGCAGGCACATTACAGAAATATTTTCCCCTCTGCCTTGTGAATCCTCTCTGTTAAACCACAATGAGAATACATGAAAATTGAAACAAAATCCCTGGTTAGGCATTGGCGTTTCAGTGGTTATTGAAAGGGCTCTCCCTGTGAGGACTGGCAGGTAGCTGAAAGTTAAAACCATTCTTAAACTGACAAGATAGCAGAGTCTGAGTGCCAGTCTTTTCAGGGTGCTGCTGTAGCATCTTTAAAGCTGGCTGGCTGGAAAAAAAAAACATTCTGGAGATCTCTTACTGATGTTTGTGGATCTGACACATCCAACTACAGCCCGATGAACTTTGCTGTGGGAAGTCCCTTTTCAGTTCATTTTGATTGCAAATTGGGGATATCTGATTCAGTACATGCCTTCCGGCCAGCACATCCCCGTCGCCGCTCCCTCGATCTGCTGTGCTCGAGCACTGTCCCCTGAATGTGCTCCCGAACGGCGCACAAGCTAATGTTTCCTTTTTGACTTAATCTTCCTGATCTCTCCTTATCTTGCAGACGATCTGGCCTCATCTAGAGTCCGCCTCTATTTCTTCATCTCGAATGAAGGGAACCAGAACTTGTTTGTCGTTCAAGCCAGCCTGTGGCTTTACTTGAAGCTGCTTCCATATGTCTTAGAGAAAGGCAGCAGGCGAAAAGTAAGAGTCAAAGTCTATTTCCAAGACCCGGACACTAGCAACAAGTGGAATGTGGTTGAAAAGAAAGTTGATCTCAAAAGAAGTGGTTGGCACACTTTTCCCATGACAGAGGCGATCCAGGCTCTGTTTGAGAGAGGAGAAAGGAGACTGAACTTGGATGTTCAATGTGAGGGCTGTGAAGAGTATTCAGTGCTGCCAATTTATGTGGACCCCGGGGAGGAATCCCACCGGCCTTTTTTAGTGGTGCAAGCCCGCCTCGCCGATAACAAACACAGGATCCGGAAAAGAGGCCTGGAGTGTGATGGCAGGACCAATCTATGTTGCAGGCAACAGTTTTACATTGACTTTAGACTCATTGGGTGGAATGACTGGATCATAGCACCATCAGGTTACTATGGGAATTACTGTGAAGGGAGCTGCCCGGCCTACTTGGCCGGCGTCCCGGGGTCGGCTTCCTCCTTTCACACCGCTGTCGTGAATCAGTACCGAATGCGGGGGCTGAACCCGGGCACCGTGAACTCCTGTTGCATTCCAACCAAACTTAGCACAATGTCAATGCTGTACTTTGATGATGAATACAACATTGTGAAAAGGGACGTTCCCAATATGATTGTGGAAGAATGTGGTTGTGCTTGATTTAAGGTGTGTTTTGGGGGGGGGAGAGAGAGAGGGCAAGAGAGAGAGAGAGAAACATTCCCGTACAAGATGGTGTTGGAGGAAGTTTCACTGTGTAACCAGGCAGCAGTGTTGGAAAGTCACTGTGGTAAAGTCTAAAAAAAAAAAAGAAAAAAAAAAGAAAAAAAAAATCATTTCACTTTGGTGTCAGGACAGTGGCAGTTTGTGGATCTTGGACACTTATATATTCTACCACTTATAAGTTAATGCTATAAAATATCTTAAAGACACACACACACACACACACAGAGGAAATGTGGGCATGCACACAAACACACGCTCATACGCACACACAGACACACACACACGAGGCAGCTCGGAAAAGGGACATGAGCACAGAAAGTCAGTGACCAGTGACGACGGACCTAAATGCCTGCCAGTACGAGTGAACGGCTGAGCAGCTGTTTCCCCGCCTGCCAGCAAAGTCAGACCGAAATGAGCTCCCTTTGCTCAGGCAAAAGCACAGACTGCGAGAACATGACATATTCTTGCGCGCAGGTGTTGAAATGACCAAACTTAGAAAATTAAAAAAAAAAAGGTTAAAAAAAATATGTCGACTGTCACCTCTTAGGTCTAATGGGAAGCTGCAGGACACCTGGCTCGGGAGGTGATCACTTCCTCTTAATTTAAATTTATCAAAATGTAAACATCACAGATACCCGCATCTTCCTGCAGCACTTCCAGCAAGGAATTCTGTGGTACCATCAGAGAGAGAGAGAGAGAGAGAGAGAAGGGAACAGACACGTAGGCAACTGCTGTATTTCTAACATCTGACCATTGCAAAGTCACAAGCTGGGCTGGTGTGATCCAATGTTTTGACTGCCCACTAGCGACCTGTGGATGGCTGCACCCTCCCTGTCTTGGAAAAGGGGATCATACTGTATCTGGACTGCGTTGACCATTGGCATCTCTCACTGTTTGGAGAACAAAAAGTCAGAGTTGTGATCTGTGTTCTTCAATGGGGGACTCAGCAAGGACACATCAGGTGGGGGACAAGCAAACAAGCAACCACCACCACGGCTAAACCAATGAACCCTAAAGAGGAGTGACAGTAACAGAGTGGAGACATTCTGAAAAATGCAGTGCGTTTAATAACAGGCGAGGAACATTTTAACAAGTCTTGGAAAGGAGGAGAGAGCTTTCAATTTCCTTCCAGGAGGTGTCAAGGATGGCCATAAAGATCAGAAAATAATGATACAGCATAGCACTTGCAAACTGCTTGAATGCACGTATAATAGCACTTGCAAATTTCAATGCCTTGAAAAGTGGTACTTGATAGTGCACTTATCTTTGCTCACTATCTAGGTAAACAGGTGCCGCATGAGCTATGCAATTTAAAGTGTTGACCCATACTAGACAAAACTGGACTTATGATATGACTTTTTATATTTTTTTATACTTGAAATTAAATCTTTTGCTTCTTTTTTAAAGCGAATGATTGCTTTTAATGTTTGCACTGATTTAGTTGCATGATTAGTCAAAAAACTGCCATTTGAATAAAATGTTATTTTTATAGCAGCAAAAAATGAATACAGTTAAATGTATTATACATAAATTTTGGAACCAAAGAGGCCAACATATTAGTTATAATTTTTATGAGATGGCAAAGCCATCATATATCATGTAGTCATACTGAGCAATCCCTCACGAGGCCTACCAATTGTTTCAGGGTACAAAATGGATTCTGTTTGTTCTATTCAGTGTCTTTTCTATACCATACGCACATGGAACGTAGAGTGAAAAAAAATGACTATTGTAGAATACATTACAATATGTGCATTCTTTAAATCCAGTTTTTATGTTTATTTAATAAAGTTCCTTTTAGGTTCTGTTCCATAATAATTTAAACCAAACAATTTTCACTTAGATTTGCTGTTGAAGTATTTTACATTTGTGTACAGTTTAAATAAATAAAAAGATTGAAAACTGGAAGTGCTTTTTTTTTTTTTTTAAGTGTGTAACATCTGGAGAAACTTGCTTGCTTTCGGAACTGAATGCGGCTGCAGACAGTGAACTGTCGCATTAGACTGTAGTCGTATTAGTCATTGCAGAAAGCCTTGTCTGAGAGCTCAGCTGTGATCCTAAAAATGTTACATTCTAGTTTTATTGCCGTCTATACATGTAAGCATCTGCTTCTTTCTATCTGCATCAGTGCAGGGGCTCTGGGTGCAGGAACAGCGCTGTTCCGCATACCTGCAGGTCATTTACAGCAAGTTCCTGGTTCACCTGCTGTGTAAGAATGTAACTTCTTGTCTAGGTCACTCCCTGATCAGTTACAAGAAGTAAAAAAATAATGTGGAAAGTACTTCCAGGAAAAAGAGGTCAATACTAAGTTTGATGAACTTTTTCTTTTTCTTTTTTTTTTTTTTTCAAATTAGCTGGCAACAACGACAGGGTTTTTTGAGTAAAATACATCCCCTTTACTAACAACCCCCCAAAATGTTGACAGATATTAATAAAAATTCTTGTCAGCTACACATATATCCAGATGCTGATTTCGTTGATCTTCACAGATAAATTCTTCCTTTTAGAGACCTAAGCAAATGCCAGCTGAAGCTGAAAGGAGGACCTCTTGACTTAGCAAACATTAGACATGACCCTGAGACCTGGCAAGTGTTGAAGAAGCAAGTTCATGCAAGTAATGATGGGTTCTAGTTACAAGTCACATTCAAGTGCAGCTCTGCCCACCCCTCCCCAAAGACAGGCACTGAGGTTAAGTGGCTTTATTTCAGGAGACCTCTAGGAGCAATTTGCTGTGGCAGTATAAATGACCTGCTGCACAGAACTTTGTCCCCTAGACTAAACTTCTTGAAAATGTCATAGCTTTCCCACCACCTTGAACTGCACGTTTATTGTCAAAGGCACCACTTGCTGTTCCTGCTCCATCTCTTAGCAGCTTCTCCCGTCTTTGTTCCCTGGGTCAACTGTGCTACTGATGAGTTCGATAAATTCTCCTTGACATCAGTGGCAAAGACACATCTCTTCAGTCTGAAGGCAAGTTTGACCTAATATGATGCCGTCATTATGAATAAGACTGGGCTGCACTTTTAAAATGGGCTATATTAAGAAATCTTGCCCATTGAAATGCAAGGCTCTGGAGGTTGGGTCTGATTAGGTTTCATTCTTATTTGAAAGTGTTTGGCTTCTGGGGTTGAGCCAAGCCCTGCATCAGCCACTGGGACTCCTGTGTTCTCCCAGGACAGGAATGTGTCTCGGTGTGGGATTTGGACCTGCAGCCCCAGGGAGCAGGTAGCTGCCAGCAGCCATGAACTTGGGCTGGCCAGGAGCGAGGGGCAAAATTGGGCTGTGCTCTGCATCCAACAGCAAACCCACAAGCAAACCTGGGATCCCGAACTCTTTCACAGGGGCTGGCAAAGAGCACCCAGCACCCCTTTTCTTGGTAAAAAGCTTTCTTCCCCTGCCTTCCCTGCCCCCCCAGCTGGAGCTACAGCCCTGATGCTCACAGGGCAGAAATAGAAATGCAAAAGAGTGCTACTTAGTATGGTGTGAGGGGTGTCATCCAGCAGTGGGAAGAGCTGGAGCATAATCCAGGTTCCCAGGTCCCTTTTTTGTGTGAAACAGTCTTTGGAAATCAATCCTAACAAAACACACGTTTGAGTTTTCTGCAGTGTGGAGTCCCTCACTGCTCTGGGCATGCTGCAGATAGTGAGGTATTCCTGAGTCCTGGTGCTGATAGCGACCTGTCACACAGATTTCTAAGGCTAAAATGAATTAAAATATGAAAGGTCTTTACTTTTGTGTGATCAATCTGACACAATTTGGGCTTGATTTTTCAGAGATGTGTCAAGGCTATTACTCATGCCAGCTTTTTTTTGCAGGGTGCTGCAGGAATTCCACTGTTTGCAGCTTCCATCTCCTGCAATTTTGAAATCAGGCAAAACAAAAAATGAGATACCCAATCCTGATGGCTACTTTCTGAAAGTTTTGGTTTTTACTTTCTCCTCTGTCATTTCCATCCCTATAAACATGGGCATCCAGTTTCATTGCCTTGTGACAGGTTAAGTACTGTACCTCAAAAACCATCTGGGTCAGGTCCAACATCCTTCCCTTGAGGTAATTAGGTGTCTGTCTCTTGTCTCTGATAGGCTTTGAATTTGGTCCTGTAAATGCTAAATCATTGTCTTCTATCATGCAGCAGAATCAAACTCTGCAGCTGGAAAATCTTTGTCCTTTAAAATATTCTAACACATACAGAACCACAGTCCCAGTGCCTGGACCTCCCACTGGCATTAATGAGGACAGTGTGAACGGGGTGACTGTCACAATGGGGTACAACAGAGCTCTTGGTGAATTAACTCTGCATACATCATGTATTTCCACACATAATAGACACCTCCTCCAAAATTGCCAGCTCTCACCTTCTTTGCTTTGTTACTTGTGAGAGATGAAGTCAGCAGCTGAAATTAATTTCTGCACCACCCCCTGCCATGGGAGAAGAGGGAAACTCCTCACTGAATGAATCTGTCTTAAGAATAATTTTTGTTTGGAATAATTTCTACTGTGAAGGGTTGAAAAAAACATTTTGTAAAATGGGTCAAAAATACCGATTTTTGTCTAAGAGGAAAGTCTGTGTTAATACCGGTGTCAGTCTGCAGATGCAATTCAGGCTAACCCCAGTATAACAAATATAACCAATAAAGACACACCTGAATCTACTTTTCTTGAAATCCTGATTGGGCCCAGCTCATTCACAGTATTTCTAAAGAAAAACTTTTTTTTTTTTTGTGCAAAACCCACAGCTGCTGCATTACAGATCAGGACAAGAGTAGGAGATGCCTAACTTGGTCATGAACACAGGCACAATCTCCATGCATACACTGGAATTTGTCCAGGAATTAGCAATCCCTGTCAGTACAAAATACCCCAGTAGCTTTAATTTGCTCACCCAGTCAGTACCCTTGAATCAAAAGCTGGTTTATCTGTCTGCTTGTAACAGTAGGGACCAATTTTATTTGGGTAACTTCATTGATTTCAGGGGAATTGTTTCTGATTTGTACTAGAATAAGTGGGAGCAGATTTAGGTTCTTTAATGTTCTTCCAGTTTAGCTCTTGGAATAACTTATATTTCATTATTATGTGTTTATGTAATTAGTGCAATTATATCAAATTATATAATTGGTACAATTACTTGGACTCATGTAACCACTGCATATAGCATTCCATACTGTAAAATCTTTTACCCTGGAAAAAAAAAAAAAAGAAGTCAATATTACATGGGAATCTTAATTTGTTTTTAAATTCCAGTATCAAATTTAGGGCCTGACCACATGCAAGGAACTTCTGGTTCACATCAGTGGAACCTCTCTGAGGAGGCAGCTTGTAGCCTTCATCATAGATATTGGGTTTTTAATCTGATTTGGCCAATTCTATTCTACAAGGGCTGTCCTTGAATGTGTGCAGCTCTAAGCAGTCTTCCTTGTACAAAGCAGAAACATGAAGTTTTTACATGCATGCCCTATAACCTGAGAGATCTCTGAAGCCATCAGAGACCTGAAATATGCATAGAGCTTCCTTATACTTGATCAGATTTGCCATCTTTGTCATTTGCCGCTGAGATTTTAAGCCAATACTTTTATTAAATTCATAAGCTCCCTCTTTTTGGTTCTTGAAACTGGTTTGTTTTTTTTTTTTTTTTCACCCTGATATAATTTGCTTTCATGGTACACTGTTGTGAAAGCTTGGACATAGAAGGGTCAGTGTGGGTAGAGGAGTCTTTTGGGAGAAAATTCAAAATGAGCATATCCAACAAAACAAAAAAAAGGGCAAGGAGAAAACCTGAAAAATGTATTGATTTCCCTAGGTCAGACATCACCCTCAAGGAAAACCCAGCATGAGAGCTGTGGTTGCTGGCCACCTGATGGACCTCTCATAATGAAAGGAGCAGCTCTCCCAGGTGCCAAGCATTTCAAGCTCTTGCCTGGCCCCAAAGCAAACACTGAATTCAGGTGCAAAGTGCACAGACCCCAGGTGAGGTGCATCTCTACCTAATGACAGCTTTGCAGAGCCTGGCTGCTGCTTGATCCTTCTCACTTTAGACCTGCTTTTTGGAGAGGGTTCGTTTCCCAGTGTGTCCTTCCGTGGACTGGACTTTGAAATCATTCTGGGAGAGGCAGCTGCAGTCTACTACAGTACAGCCATTTTAGGGCTGCAGCTAGTGCTGCCTTCCTCCAGCTGGTAAGTGTACTCAGTGCCTGTTATTTTTATCTTGAGCTTTTGCTTTGTTTTTGAGGATAATTGCACATTATTGCTGCAATATGTTATAATAAGTGCTATAAGGATGAGTATTGTATCCAAGGGGAAAGAAGATGTGGCTGAAGAGAAAACTTAAACCTATGTGTCAGCAAAACAAATGTGCTGTGTTTGGGCTGTGTCAGTCAAATGGTACTAAAGTGGCATTTAGGTTTTGCCCAAGCTGAGTCTGCAGGGCTGATGTTGTCCCTCTTTGTTGGATGGAGTGGCTTGTGCCTATTCCCACAGAAGAGTTTGTCACAAGCTGTGAAAGAGCTGCAGTGGCTGTGGCTGGAGCTTAGCTCCTTGTTTGGGTGATGGGGGAGCTGGTCCTGGGCAGCGCAGCAGGAGCAAGGTAGGACAGGTGGATGCTGAAGCAGTATCCATTTGAAGATGGAGAGTTATAAATATTACTAGATCTGTGTCCTGTAGCAGAATAGACTTTTGGACCCCTCTGTCCCATCTTTTCTTCATTATGTTCTCTGTAATCAGGTTTGGGCCCTTACAGCTTGTTTTTGGGACGGGTTTTTGGAACAGACCCCCAGCTGTGGGATTCCTTGCTTAAAAAAATAATTCAGGACCTTGTAAATTAAGGCCTTGGGCTCTTGTGAAAGGAAACAAACAACTCTTATCTGTCTTAATGAGAGTTGTATATGTGTATTTTGTATCTAATTGTATGAATTATCTTTAACAGTGATACTTTGTGAAACCATGTAATTTATGAGGTGGTTATCGATGACTCATAGTTATTTATTTATGTCTTGTATGCATTGTGTATGTTTGGCTTGCTCGGGGTGGCATGTTTGCATGGGTGAGCGTGCATTTTATGTGTAAACACAGACAAGGAACACAAGGCTTTCTCTCAGCAAATCAACTTCTGCCATGTTAATGCCTCTAATAAAATGCATTGTGGGGGATTTTGGTGATAGATTGGAGGTAATGCAGCATAGCTATCTACTGTTCTGAGTAGATTTCTTGACTTTTGGGTATCTTATCCTAAGTATTTTGTCTTGCATTAAGTATGTGATATGTAGGTGCTCTTGTGATGGCTGAAGAGAAGGCAGCCTGTTCTCAGATGTGGCTGTGCTCTAGCCAGCTCCACATCCAAGAGATTGCAGCAAACCACTTTTGATGAACTCATGTTTTGAAATTGTTCAGAAACTGGTTTGGTCTTTAGCACTGTTTAGAGCAACCCTGAGGTTGCCTTTAGGATAGCTGTAAAAAGCTGAGAGAGCGCCAGAACATCATAACACACTGGTCATGCATCCTCTATTGTGTCACGCTTCCTATACTGGGAGCTGCTGGCAGCACTGGGGCAGAGTGGAGCCCACCTAAGCCCCTGAGCCGAGTGTTTCTTATTAGCTATGTGATAGGCACAGAGATTTAGGAATTTAGCTACACGCCACAGTGGTTGAATCACTATGTTAATAGTGCGTGACAATGAATCAAGCCCTATATTTCATTTTCTGGATGGGTTCCCCTTACTTTATTCTCATTTTTCTTCTCCACACCCCTTGACAATTGTAGACATGTGAATCTTGGAGAATGTTGCTTCCAGACCATATCTCCTTGAACTGGGTTAGTGTATCAAGCAGGGAAAGTAAAGCTATGTTTAAGTTCTACTGCAAATGAAAGCTTTTTCTACTCTGAATGCCACAAATAGACTTTTAATTATGGGAAGCACATGCTGTAAGTGCACCCCAGGATTTGATTCCATGCTTTGTCTGTCAAGCTTGTGAATGTGCCAGCTCTTATAGAAATATCTTTCTTCAGCATCGCCAGTTGCAGTCCACAGTTACCAGATATAAAAACAAAAGTGTGGCAAACAGTCCACGTGCTGATGGCCGCTGATTTTCTGTGTTTGGCAGACTTTCTTGTGATGATGCTGAATGTTACAACTCAGGTGTACTCTGTGACTTGCTGGGCTTAAAAATCTGTTGATGTAAGGCTAGATTCAGTTATTCACACCTATGGAAAGTGGATTCAAAATCCTCTCAAATCAGAATACCTTGGTCAATTACAGTCATAAGCAGGATGCAAGACTGTACAGAGCAAAGTGTGTAGTATGTTTGGTGCAATATCAGAGTCTAGCTGAAGATGCTGGAACTCCATGAGCTTCCATTCAGTTGCACCCATTTGCACCAGGTGTGAATTTTGCCTGTTGGCTTATAGACAAAATCCTTGCTTTAGATCAGTCAGCCATCAAGCTCCTGGTATTGTGCTCTGTGTATCTCAGTAGCTGATGATAACAGCTATTGTTCTTTTCTGCAATATGTTCATGGCATCAGGCATTATGACTCATGTCATAATACCATTGCGAGCTGTTTGTTTAATAATAAAGAATCCGTATCTTGTCACTCTAGTAATGTTCTTAGTTCTTTCTATTATTAAATTTTGGTTTGAAGTGTTTATATTTGTAATTTAGCTTTTCAAATTCTCACTGGTTGTAAGCTGGTGTAAGAGGAAAATATTCGTAAACATATCTGAAACAATTTGACAATTTATTGACCATGACTTATCAGAAAAGTGTATTTGTTGTGTTTTTTTTTTTTTTTTAAGGCTTTTTTAGTTGCTGGGTTGTTTTTGTTTTGGGTGTGGGTTTTTTGGGTTTTTTTGGTTAGCAATAAATGGTACTATAGGCTTCATCAACACCTAGAAAAAAAACCTGCTGGTACTACTATTTTTTTTTCCACTCCCGTAGGACTATCTGGATTTAAATGTTGTTATTAATTATTTAATTTGACGAAGCAGAATACTGAATTGGTTGAGGACAAAAAAGGCAAGTTACCATTTTTCAGCAATTTGTTAGGGTGGTTGGTCTTTGAGGCAGGTGTGTATCTACATACTAGACAGAGATCATTGAAGCCATTTGTGCATCCCTGGCACTGTGCAGAGAATGAAGGACCTTGTTGGGTCTTCCTTTCTGTCCACTGACAGAAGGAGTAGGATCCAGCAAATATTTGGGCAGCAGATCTTCTGTCAAAGATGCTGGAGTAGGAACCCTTAGCCTATAAACAGTTTGGGGTCAGGGAACATCTGAAAAGTTCTTTGTTGCTGTTGTTCTGTTGCTGTTTTTGTTCGGGTTTGGTGGTGTGTGTTGTTACCTTCTTCCCGCCCCCCCCCCCCCCCCCCCCCGCGCCCGCTGCCACCTGCCCCTTCTCCTCCCCGACAGCGCCCCGGCGCGCTTGCCCGGAGACTCCGCAGATTCAGCCTGACGGATCAAGGCTCCATCTCTT
>JANIJG010025584.1:0-60099 GCA_024611175.1 Megaceryle torquata
TTTGGTGAGTAAATGGAAAAACGTGAGGGGTTTTTTTGGTGGTGGTTTTGTTGGTTTTTTTTTTTTTTTTTTTTTTAAATAATGAAAAAAAACATGGTCAGAAGATTTCATCCACTTTTCAGCTCCTATAAATATTCTGCTGGCTTATGTTTAAAATAAGTTGGGGTTTTTTTCATGGTATTTTGAGAGTTCTTATATTAGGATATTATTAGTTGCTTCAGATGCATTGATTTATGGTAATTTCTAAATAGATGGAGTGAATGCAATTAACACTTCGCAACTTAATCTAGTTCACATCGACTACATTACAATACCACTGATTACTTAATTGTAATGTTAAAGCTCAAACTGCATTGTCCAGATCTGTGGCAATGAACTCTTCTGCCACTCTCCTGCTGGACAGCTTTGGGAAGGTTACTTCTCATCACTGGACCACAGCAAAAATGGGGATGCTGATACAATAACATAATAAAATACATAGGACGGATATTGCCTAATTAGTTGGTATTTTATTTACTAATTCACTAAGGGTGAAGATGCATTAGTTGTGTATCAGACTAGGCACAATATTCCAGATCCAGATACATCCTCACATGTGCCAAGTAGAGGACACAGTCCCAAGTAATCTGATTTAACTTACAAAATGGCCCTGCTTTGAGCAGACAGCTCAAGGCCTGTATAACCTCCATAAATCCCTTCCAGCCTAAATGATTTTAGGGTTCCGTGATTTCTCAGGAGGTATTAGATTTAAATAAAAGTATACACACAAGAGGTCCTTGAAATGCCATCCTAACGTTGTTGCTTTCACATTTCAGAGAATTAATAAGAGCCAATTAAAATATACACTCTTCACTGTACATGAGCTTAGAATGGCAAAGCGTACTTCTTTATAGGCAAATAATCACTGCAGTTCTTTTGGAACACAGTGCATTCAAATATTTTAAGAATAGGAAGTGATAAAGCAACTTTCTTCTGAGCCTTTACTCTGTCTCCTTCTGGTGGAACATCCCAGTAGACCCTGTTGATAGCTAAAAATTTACAAAGGTAAAAAAACTTATGAGGACTAAATAAGGTAAAACGAGAACAGGATACAATATGCAGAACCATCACAATATTCAATGAAGAACTTTCTTAGCAAGTTGGCTGCCTAGCTCACTAGAACCAATGGAGTTCAGTGGGCCACCTTCAGTAGTGTTATACCAGGAGCAAATGCAGAGCTCAGCTGGGTGGAATGCTGCCTGGGAACTCCCCTGTCACACAACAGGGAATGAATGCATCCCACTTATGATTGAAAGGGGCAGAAGCTACTGTCCTCTTAGCCTTTCCTTTCCATAACTGATGCTGTTTTTTAGAAACATTGGCTTAATGTCTTTTTAGAGAAGATGTTCTTGCAGTTCCATATACAGTTAAGTACATTATTTCAGCGTGACAAATTCTGCCAGGATGGACAGACACAGAGGTTCTTGGCTGTCTGCAAGCTATTGTATAATCCGGGCATGGAGAGAATAGTATCTTCCATTTCTTGTAGCCAGGACAACAGAACTATTGCATACACTAGGGATGCAAATTGTATTGTGGATTCACTCTCCCACTTTTTATTTTTGTACTAACAATGCAATCATTTGATATTAATTACATATAAAAAGCCTGTAGAGGATTCATTTCTGTTCTTTACCCTTTCCTATGAGTTTCAGGGCATAAGTGCGTAATGTATGAATGAAGTGCTACATAAAAGCAGAAGCCATCAGTGTTTTAGGTTTCTTCATAATGAAAAATTGCTCAAGTTCACTTTCTCATAGCAATTAAAAAAAAAATCCTCTAAATTTAACATGCTAATGTGTTGCTGTTTTTTACATGAATTCTTACTTTGTCTAAAAAGTCTTTGTCACTGGACCATTTGAAAGGTTTACATTCATCAGGTCAATGACTTGCTGACACTGACCTACAGAAAACTCATTAGTTTAACAGGTTTATTTTTATTACACTGATTCCTGAACTAACAGTGTTATCACTGCATGAAGTAAGTAGCTGTGGTTAGGTAATCAGAACTTTAAGGTTTATTTCTGGTATGCAACAAAGGAAATTAGTAAGATTTGGATGGTTACTGTGCTAAAAATCACTGCTAATAGAAACCTCTCTTCATTCTGGGACATGAAAGTAACAGAGTAATTTAACAGTATGGTGCAGCACATAATACATTACTGGAAACATTCCATATCATTTGTCATAACCAAAAACTAAAGCAAAACAGACACCTATAAAACTCTTTTTGCTCTGCAGGTAAACTATTCCAGATTACTGTTCTACAGGATATATAAACACAGCTAAATGTCGCACGCTTTGAGAGAATTACTTGTGCTAAAAGTTAGTATTTGTATCACTTTATTTCTGGGACTCCTTCTTACTTCACAGAGAGAAGCAACAGAATGTAAAGTAACGGTGAAACCTATTTCACAAAGCTTCTGTCATGTCTCAGATGCCTCATCAGTTAGCACTGCACACCAGTCAGAATACAGTCAGTGTGGAATGAACCAAAGCAGTAAGTGCTTGTTGCCCATCTGCTAGTCTGGAAACACAAGAGGGAGTTATGGATAGCTGGGGATATTCTGTGGGTAAGAAAAGAAAACAGAAGGGGTTTTGGTCACTGAACAGAAAGGCATTTGCTAATGAGAGGCCAGGGATCTGGGTAATACCCTTAATAGTATGGAAAGGAACAAAGTAAAACCTACAAGAAATTAAACCATAGAAGCTCCACTGTTTTCAGAGCAATTCACTGCTTGTGTTCACCTTCCTGTGATTTGGACTGCAAATTGGGTAAGTGTCAACAAAACAAGGAAAATTAATTCTGCTGGCAGGAGGTCTACTACACAGAAGTGGAGATCTGCTAGAGAAATTAAGATAACAGACTTGCAGGTCTCCTCAGAATGCAACTTTAACAAATAATTTCTGAGTTTTACAAAGAAAGCTTACTACCTTTAACGGTTCTCTCTTTAATACACAGTTTAACCTTTGCATAGCCCAGTACACTAAACCTTATCCTTGCAAATATATAGAAGACATTAGTATTTTTCTGTCTAGGCATTCACAATGGAGATCGAGACAGTTCTGCATTTCAACATGTCAGTAAACAAATCTTAAGAAGTGCTGTTTGGCCAACTGAGTCAATGAAAAGCCCAACACTGAGAACGGAGAGTAATTTATATGCTGTCATAGCATTCATCACAAGAACGTTAACCTTTAAACTGTGGCTAAAGCAATTTCAACTTCATTACTCCCTTGAGGATTCACCTTGGTAATACTCTGCAACCCCTCTGGGCTTTTCTGTGTAGATGTAGTAGGTCTTCCTTTGATCTTTGTCCTCAGTTCTAGAGGGAAGGCAATAGCCAACTCACATTTTATGACTGACTCACAGCATTAAGCCCAAGATTTTTAATCTCTACCTCCTCTGATTCATTTGTATCACTTGCTCATCTTTGTCTCCCCAAATGAAACTAAATTGCATTTTACCAGTGAAGAAAATGGGCTTACTTAGAAATCCTTATATAATGGTGATGGCAATGGGAACAATGGAGTAAGACTGAACATAGACAAATTTCCTTTCTGAAGGTGGTTAGTTGCATAATTTCTCAGTGTATATGGGTGTGGGGGGGAAATCACCTCAGCAAGGAGATGGGAGAATACAGCCAGCATGAGGGAACTTCCTCACTTCCTCATTTGCAGTTGAAATAAAAGTTGCCATTTCATGTTCAGAAATAGGCAGCTTTCATCAAAAACTGTTTTGATGGCATCAAACGACCATAAGAACTCATAACACTGCCTCAAGGTTGAGTAACTTGGTCCTATACATAATCTTTCAAAATAGTTTCAAGCCGTTCAAGACATTAGTAATTCTGGGAAATGACAAAACTGTGCCAAGCAACAAACATGTTACAGCACTGTTTTTTATTAAGTGATTGTGTATGACTGAACTTTTTTCTTGGTCAATCAAGGTTAAACATCATAGCAACTGATTCAGCCTCATTACAAATTTGCAAATAAAGAATGAGCGCACCTAGCCTTGTAGAACTACTCTGGATTTATCACAGTATTTCTTCCCCTTCATTAAAACCTTTTATTGTTAAGAAACTTCCATTTAATATTAGCATAATTTTAAATGCTAACAGGTGTTTGTAGAAGGCAAAAAACCCACAAAACCATCAAACCCGTACTGCTGCAGGCTTTCCTTATATTTCTCTCTTTTTTTTTTTTTTTGGCTCAACAGATAAAACTTGTGAATTTTAGTTTGTTTCCAAAGGAGTGAAACATTACTTGTGCACACCTGAGTTCCCAATATCAGGCCTGAAGTTTGTTTAAGTTTTATAGTAGTTATGATTTCAGTATAATTAATATGTCACAGACAAGTTCCATTATTTATTGAGACTAAACATGCCAGATGCCTTCACTTAACTTCCATTCATGGCAATATTAAAACCAGTGAAAGGTTAAACAGGATATTAAAACTTTTCCTCTTCCCAAACACACAAGGAGTTCAGCCATTTGATTATGGTAATTAAAGTGACAAAGAACAGCTGAACTCAACTGAACTAGTCTGGAGTATCCCACTATGAACAGGCACAGAAAAAGGAACATCCAGTAGACACACAGAAGCAAAGCAACACTTGCTTTCAAAGACAGCTTGTTCCTTTTCTTCAGAGATTAAATACAGCCCTTCTCAAACTTTGAAAATACAATTGCATTTAAACTTCATACCTGAATCAAGATTAGATTAAATATTCAAGTATTTGATAACCAGCCATAATGCTTCCATAATGCCACAAACTTCTCGTGCAATATCAGACAACCAGAATCCAGAAGCAGAAAGAACTTTGGCTGTAGATGCACAAACCATGAAGGTGATCATCACAAGCAACAGGCATTTTTGAATGAACTTTGGTTACTATGCTTCATAAATACAGCATTCCATGTCCTATTAGACTGAAGTTAAATGCTAAAGTATTTTGATTCTAGATCTTAAAAGTTAGGGTTGCTTTTTTTATAGGACAGACAGACACAAATCCCTCCAGTTCTCCCCCTCCTCAGACAGTTCTATCTCAGAGTAAAAAAGATAACATGAATTTTCCTTGTAAGCACATCTATTATACTTCCAACTGTCAAAGATGTTACGCTATTTTTTGCACTTCCTGAGCGTGAAGTATCATTGACAGGCAGAAAGGAACACAAAAGGGGACAGTGAAAACCTGAAGGGGATGTCCTGGCAGAAAGTAAAATTACTTTTCCAGCCTATGTCAGTTATAAACTCAAGCTTTTAGGAAGAAAAAAATAAGGCTTGAAGAAAGTTTCTTCTTTATGGCAAAGAATAAAAAAAAAAAAAAAAAAAAAAAAAAAAAAAGGAATTAAGTGGCATAGGTCACAACTTGTCCCCCCTGAAATGGCCAGCAAAATTTATTTGGACTTAAAGGAATTTAGGAACTAGCTTTCAAAAAAACAAAGGTGGGGAGGACAAATAATCAGAAAGTGTCTCTACAAATCACAGAACTATGAGATTTAAACTGGCAGCAATCACTCTGTAAGCATCCTGCAGCAAAGTACAACAAAGTGAAGCTGCTAATATGATTAAAAAAACCCAACGTACTGCAGAAGCTGAAAGGGAACAAATTACAGAGGGACTGCACAGTAACACTTCCACTTTCAACTAAGCTGTAAGAGCCACTCAGCAAGTGACAGAGGATGTTTCTACCACTTCAGGTCTTCCACTGAAATTAAACATTGCTTTCACATATGTGTAAACAGGACAGTGAGGTCTTTGAAAGACTCACTCATAGCCTATGAAAAGAGAAAATACCCTGTCACAATCACCAACTTAAAAGTTCCTAGTTTATTCTAAATCCTGTCAACTGGATGAAAAGCTATGTAAGGTTTCTTTACTTGCCTGTGCAGCACATTTCAGTAAGATTCATAAAATACTGAAATAAATCTGATTTAGTCAAACCATGAGAAACCTGGACCAAATTTCACTTTCAATTGTATCATTATAGACCTATAATTTAATTGTATGAATTACATGTTACACGGCACCAGTCTCTTGAATTGTCAAGATCTTCAACGTCTGACCATTTTTTAAGGTTAGGTTACAAATTAAATAAAATTGGTAAATTTGTGCACACAGGATCAAACTCTCATGTAGTCTAAGTAACACTCTATGTCAGACAAGAGAACAAACAAGAATATCATTACAGCAAAAGCCCCAAGCTGTATTGTACCTACTAACATAAAAGTTACTAAACATTTGCAACATTGTTGTGAAAGGAAAAGCCAAAGGACTGAGAGGCTACATAGGCTGGAAGGTTATGCAACTGGAGCAGAAAACAAAAATTCAAATCAAAAAGAAATACAGGGCAAGAAAAATTCAATAGTTAAAACCCATGTAGTTACCAGACTTGTAACTCATTATGTTCGAAGAAACAGGAGAACTAATTTACGTTATACATGCTTCTTGCAAGTTATCTTACTTAGCAAGCACCTTTAAAAAAAAAAATCTATCAAGAATATAAGAGTGTTGCAGGTTAGAAAGCTATGCTGTATTCTGAAAAGTGCAATAACTAGTAGCATCCCTGAAGAAATGAAGATTTAGTGTCTTCCGGGAATAAAAAGTACGTGATGCAGAGCAGAAAACAAATGTAGCGTGTTTTCTTCAAGTGTCTAAGGAAAAAGAGGTAGAAGTAGTGGAAGAAATGTGTTACAGCTGGACTGACCAGGAGGAATTTGTGGTAAGCAAAGACCACTTTATTAATTATACTAATACTGAACAGACTTCTGAATACTTTAAAAAGGTTCCTGAAAAAGTAGAAAATTATATAATTTAACACCCCCCCCCCCCCCCAAGATTAAGCATTTAATGGAACTTCCAAAAATTTTAATATGGTAAATATATTGCTATGACAACATATACATGCAACTGACAGATTTTCTAACCCTCCTCCATAAACTGAGTAAAGAGCAGAGAGATTTTTGTGTTTTCTTTTAGTTAAGCATGTATTAAAGTGCCATTACATAAGAAAAAAACATTCTTTTTCAATGCTGGTATTTTACCTAACTGAAAGGAAGAATATTGCAACAGAAAAAAACTCCAAACTTTAAGGGGGTAAAAAGTTTGAAAATTTCTAGTTGACAGTTTCTATTTCTGAAATATTACAGGTTTACAATTAAAACAAAAAATGCTTTCATGAAAAGAAGAACAATACAATTGAAAACTTTATTGATAGGGTAATAAACAGACTTCCAAGAGGCTGCATTAAAGACCCAGAAGGATCCTTCCCTTTGCATCCACAGCCTGACATGCTATTTGGCATTCCAGAAGGGACTGTGCAAATCTGCTGCAGCAAGGCAGCCATGGGATAGATTCTTCTCTCCATTGGACTGAGACAAATCAGAAGTAGCTCTGCCATCAATACATTTCTGCAAAACTAAAACACTTAAATGGGTTCAAATTCAAATATGTTCAGTTAAATTGTACAAATCAGGCCTTCAGCTGCTACATCTAGTAGCTTGCTTTCATACTAGGTATAATTACATAATTACAATTAGTGGATCTGCCATCCTCCTCCTTACAGTTTCTAAGACAACTGTAAAAGCTCTAAAAGGCAAAGCAGTATTAAAAGGTAGAATCAAGAAGAGTTCCTTTGGCATGAGTGACAGCAGCAGGAAATAAGCACAGAAAACTGATTTACAGAGAATGGACAAGTGACCCCAGCCAGCCTGACTTACTGAAAAATGTGTTGGGTAAGAAGATGCCCAGCATCTTCAATCCACTATTTCAAACTGTGTTGCAGCTCACTCGGCAGGACAGCTGTTTGGCTGTTCTCAGTGATTTGTGGTCCTAACTGTATTCATTATCAGATCCATCAGAACGCTCATCTGATTCTCTAAGCATATGTATTTGCTTAGGAAAAAACTGTCTAAATATTTTGTCAACTTGTACTGCAACTGCCACAAGGACACTGGCTTTTGGATTTTCTCCTATCTTGGATACTAATAGAAGAGACATTGAAGGGGCTCAGTGGATGTTTGCATTTTTTTTCCTAGCAGCATTTCTGTATCAAATTACAATTAGTTTATTGTACAATTGTATCCTTTACTACTACCACAATAAAGCTTGGACTGTGGGAAGATGCCATAGCACATAAAAACTTAATAAATACTGAATTACATGTTACTGTACAGCAAAGAAAGTATGAACCAACCAAATATAAAGACAGCAACCTAGCCCAAAGTATAACCCAGACTAATGTTCATTTAAAGAATTAGGAATAAAACCCCACAACATTACACCTACATAATTACATTTGCATAGCAATTCACAAGCCAAAAGACCTGTACTGTGATTTTTCCAGAGGTCATTGAATCAACAACCTATAATTCCATTATATACGACAACATAAATGGAAAACAGTTGCTCAATTTCATGATCTGAAGTTTGCCCTCCTGTATTTCAGTTCTGTGGGACTTGAAATCTGTTTGCATATTTAGATCCTGTGACTGTTGCATGAAATCAGTTAAGCCAAAGTTATTTACCAAGATATCTTTGTCCCTAATAAAACACGCAGTTACATTTTAAAATAACAAATGCAAAGTTCAAAAGGAGTCCTGTGGATATACAAAATAAGTATAGGATTTATGAGAAACTGATGCGAAGAGGAGATGTTTATTTAAGTATCATACCATGAGATATTAGCCTGTCAGCTATACATAGAGCAACTAAATTTAATCAAAAAAATAGCTCAGTGGTTTCTTACTTTATAGAAAGGAGTAATGTTGCAGATGATTGAAGAGATATTTTAAACAAGTCTAAAGCAGGAGCTGGAAAACAACATAATTAATAAAATAGGTAAGAGCACACGCTGTCCTTGTGAAGCATTAGTAATCACAACAAATAGCATACTAGGTTACTACCATAACATAAACCAAAGCAAGTTCTGCTAGGATACATCTAGCAAGTTCTATTAGGATATATTTAGCAATATTTTCAAACATGTGCTTACATTATCACAGAATATCACTGTTTTGTCTTTTTTATTTTGTCTTGAGAAGAAGAAGCACCAGAAGGCAGCATTGGCTGGTTGGTCAGTGCCTTGAGGAAATCCTATTTGCTTTAGATGCACAATACTGTCTTAGCAGTCAGGAATGCTACATTTTCAAGTAAAATAGTCCATCATAAGAAACAATTAAAAAAAAGCCAAATATTTAAAATTGATTGGTTCCCCCCATCCAAAATAAAACTAGACAGCCAGTTGCCCTAACTCCAAGTAACAATATGTGCAGGTCCCAATTCTGAGAATAGCCTCAGCTATTCTACAGAGCCCTCAAAGTCAGGGCAAGTGCTATCAGGGAGCATAAAATTCCAGCATCCCTACTTCAACCCAAAGGTGCCAGGCCTATCAAACTTATCAGTCCTTGAAATGTATGGCAGGGAACCAGCATCTCCCATCAGCCTTCACTTAAGATGGGGTTATTAGCATTTCCATTCCAGCTTTGAAAAGAGAATTATGGAATATTTACAGTTTTATGGCCAAGAAGCCACAGATACTGAAAATTTTTAGCACTCTGCAAGAAAGTGAGGCAAGCTTAATAGATACATCACTGATCATTAATGAAAACATGTTGAAGTAGGTACATTTTTGCTTCACCAAGCCAGTATTTTTCAAATAGAACTCCACCCATTTGATCAAAAAAAACTGCAAGCTACCTACTCAAAACATCATAATCACAATTTTGCACTATTACAAGTATCTTTGTTTTCAACTTTTCCACAGTAATGATTTTGCAGTTTCACATCAGAGCTCCCTAACCTAGATTTCCAGTGAGGACTGAGTTGGCCCAGGTATTTTCCAAACAACAGTGATACATTCATACATCACAAATCCAAACGTTATTTACATGCAGACAGTATTTTTTCCTATTGTCACAAAACACCTGATCACATCTACTCACAAAAGGTCAAACAGCAATTCTGCAAAGGCTTAGAGGAGTTTCCCAGTGGTCACCTTGAACTTGTTTTCTGATTTTTCACATTCAGGGAGCTCTGCTCTGCCAGCTGTTTGCTACCTCCCCCAGCAGTGAGTCTTCACTTGCATCTTAGAGACACCACCATCCACCTGGAACAGAAACACTCTGAAGTTTCCAGATACCTTGCTCTCCATATTCCAGTCCATCCTAAGGACACTCATCTTCTACTCTCCTAATCTTAACTCCTAAGATACAAGTGCCTGCATAACACAGAAATTCCCTTGCCAATTTAGAAGCAATAATTTTTCAGTTTACCATGCTCTACCCAACAGCCACTTAATATTGAGATTTTTTTGTTTTGTGTGTTTGGGTTTTTTTCCTCCCACTTTCTAATAGTCACATTAATAATAATTGAAAATTTGATTTAAAGGGTCTTTCTTGAAGACTTTGTACAATAAAAATAAAATTAACTAAGTCTTTAAAGAATACTGCTCAGTCTTTCATACCTAGGACTGATGATAGAGAAATTCTTAATCTGAGTTCCTGATATCCAGTATAAATTTGAGTCTTCAAGTGTCCAAATATTACCTTTTCTGCCTCCTGTATCAAAAGTCCACACTCATGCCCAGTATTCCCACATACCCTCTTCATACAGATTTGTGTTGTCACTGATAAGACCCATGCTGATAAAGCTGGGCTCTGTCCTCTTTGGGTTTTTATCTTTTGAGCTGGCTGCCAGGCTTTCAAGAATAATAATGGTTTTGGATGCTCACTACAAGAGGGGATTGTGTGTCAAACTATTTCTTTCAAGACAAACATTCTTGCATAAGGGGTTCATACTATTCCTCTGTAATTCATGTAAAGACTGTATATACAGTTTCTTAAAACATGAGAAAGAAACCTTCCAAATTGTGGCTTAAGTATGTTGGTCACAGTTCACATTTTTATCACCTTTATACACACTTGGTTGTCAAAAGGAAAAGTATCAGATGATGACTAGTTATTAAAGCACAAGAAGCAGCATGTTGGGCACAAAGAATTTTCTCAGCCAGTCAGGCTGCTGCTGACATTAGTCTTTTATTCCTAGTTGCCTACGGGCTCCCTAATCAGACTCTCTTCCCCATCATTCACAGCACTAACTAGTCACACCAGTAACAGCATGTTTAGACTGCTTTGCTGAGGTTTAATTATTACATTTGATGACACCTGCATGATACAATTTTATGCTGTTATGAAATATTAATTACTTTCTGTACTACAGACCATAACATATTCAAATGTGGAAAAAATAAAGCTGTTACTGTCTTTATAATGCCTTTTATTTTAAACCAAAGATTTTAGATTAATTTCCACACATTCACTGAGCTAGCCAAACAAATAGTGTCAGTTCTTTGCCATGTTTCTACACTGCCTTGGGCTGAAATCTGCTAATGTAAGCTTCAGCCATCTATACCACCAACAGATACGCCTGTGATAATTAAGTGAAATCCTTAATATTTATAGTCCACTCAAAGGATTGATGCCTAAAATGATGACACTGAAGTAAAATGGTAAATTATGTAATTTCATCCAGAGAATAAATACAACTTTAACTTCTTTCCATTTATACACTTGACTTTTTCCTAAATTTTCTCCAAAATACATATGGTAATGAAGATAAGGAAGAAGGTTTGTCTAAAAAATTCTGTATGTTTCTCCCGAAAAGCCATACATGCTAGTCAAAGCCCTCCTTACCTCTTCAGCTAAAAGAGGTTCCATTATTACTAAAACCATACTCCATTTTCACTGTCATCTTCTGCTATTCAAGGCAAAAGAATGGAACTTTTACTATTTATCATGCCCATCTAAAATGTCCCTCTGTGTCTCAGAGAAAAGTAATTTTTCTCTCCTGAAAGAGAAGTTAATTTCCTTTATCCCACATGATGGTCATTCTCTTTAGAACAACTGCAATCTTAGGTCACTTCTTTTGAGGGCTGATAATGAAATTATAAGAGATAAAGGTTTACTTTATGGAAAAGTATGTGCAATAGTTTCCATTTTATGAAAAAAAAAATTAAAAAAGAAAGGGAAATCCATGGTCTTAAAAGAAGAATATATTCTTCAAACAATTTCAGACAGCACCACTCTTGGCAAATATCTAAATGCTTAAGCATTAGAAGAGATTTACTCTATGTGTACAGTGTACACATTCAAGGTTAACTTCTAAGGTCAGCTGCCTAAATTTCCTAGATTACTTTAATTAGGGACAGTCACCACATCCAGGCTCAGCTACAAAGAAAGACACTGCAGAACATGTGCCAGTATGTAACATGCAAGGTGTTCTGTTAAGGCACAGATTGATCCTTGCCATACTGAAATCAGGCTGAACTTCAGGTATTGACTCCAGCAGGGTCAGGATTTCAGTGCTCTGCTTTCAGCAGCTCAGTCTCTACTTCCTTCTCATTAGTGTAGAGGAGAAAATGGAAGTATAATTCACTCCAGTAACACACCAAATTATGTGAATCCCTCTATAGTTACTACAAGGAAGAAAACCCAGGAACTTATGCACGTAATATTCTCTCCCCCGATCTGCCCGTTCAGTGGAAGAAATAAGAAAGCACAAACAGTCTGAACATTTCTGCTCTCTGTGCAGGATCTGCTGGGCTGTCTTTGCAAAAATCTAGGCTGCAGAGATTCCTGGGAATAATTTCAAAAAGGAATTAAGACCAATTAATACTGTAAATAAAGAGATCTCTATCTCTACCTAAAGGTGAAGATGGCACATTATTTTGAAAAAAATTAAGTACTGATATTATGAAAAAGCAATAGTTGTGAGTGCACTGATACACATGTGCATTTAAATAAGAATCTTCATCAATTGCTTCACAAGAGTGAGTTTAATATTCCAAGATTGAAAGGAAAAGTACAGCTTCATACAGTATCATTAGCCAATACAGATTACTGTAGTTTCACAACTGAAGAATTATTTTGATGGATTTTTTTATCCTCCAAGGCATTTCATTCTAAGATAAAGCAGATGAAACAGTGACAGGCATACCTGGAAGGAAGTATCTGGAATATTTTACTTCAAGCTTAAGAACCAATCTGTAAGGCTTTCATTGCCAGAAAAAAAAAAAAAAAAAAAGAATAGTTTCTGAACCAAATAAAATAAAGTCTAGAAATTTTACTTATATTGGAACATGCAAAAAAAAAATATCTATGCTTTGATAAAAGATGCAATAAAGAAGGCTTAGGCTGGGTTGGAAGGAAGCAGAATAACATTGCAAGTATCTAACTGGATAATAAATGAAAAAAGGGTTAGGTAACCAGACCAAGGTTAAATAACCCACGTGGATTAATTCTTCAGTATTTCCTGTAATTTTGCTAAATTTAAAGTATTAGACAAGACATTCCTGACTTATCTTTCTTTTCCAAGTGGGTGGGAAAAAAACCCAAAAACCAAAAAAACCTGCTACTAATTCCAATACTTAAAAAAAAAAAAATCATCTCACTTCATTCAAAAGTAATTAACAACTTCACTGTTAAACCTGGCACAGATTTTTATTTGTAGTTTTTTTCCTATAAGAGCGGAAAACAAAAATATTTTCTTTCAAGGAAAGAATTTAAATTTGGAAGGGGTGGATTCATTTTGAACAGAATCAATTTAGAAGACTTAAATCCCCCATAAAACAGAATTTCCATTCTCTTCCAAAGTGGATTAGTAATATCTTTGGAGACATGTAAGAACTCCAGCCAGAGGCAAGCCATGTTGGGACAGAGAGAACAGACATTAAAAAGGAATGCTGCCATCCCACTTCAAATAGAGAATTTTTCACAGAATTTTAAAACCAGATACAGACAGATGGGAACTGTGAACAACCAGACCACCAGTCAAGTAAGGAAATCTTATGGAACAAGTCAGAAGATATGACTCAAAGAAAAATACAAAGGAGTGATACCACATGTATCAGAGGATAGAATCAAATAGTTATAGACACCAAGGGAAGGAAGAACACTGAAAAAAATGTTTCTTCCAGAAATACTTCCACTTTAGATAAGGCTGGTAACTGAGTTTATAAACTGGCCAACAGCAATTTATAAACCAATCTAAAAGGCAGCTTTGTTTTATGGTAAAATCAAATTTAAAAAATGCTGATCAGAAGCTTTCCTCAGACAATAATCTAAAGAGTTTGTGAAATAAACTGAAATGCTATGGCTATGTTTTACTAGAATAATCACTTGCTGTCTTATATCTCAATTATACTGGAGATATTTTCAAACACTTAACAAATTAGCATATTTCTTTCAAACCTAGTAATTGCTCCCAATGCCTATGAACAGCACAGGCTGCAATTCAATTCTCTGACAGCATACCAAAAAAATGCTTTCTTCCTCCCCACCTCCCAAGCAATGAAACTGTCCACAAAGGAAACAAATAAGAAATTATGGTACTATATCAGGATTTCACTGAACAGAGTGAAAACTTTGCAACCAGGTTGACAGTTTATCTAATCCAAATCTCTTGGCTAAAAAGCAGAAGGAAACAAAAAAAAGTGAAATTCTACAGGTATCATTAGCTTAAAATACTGAGAATACACTAGCACCACTGAGCATGCAAAAAAGCAGGAAAGCAAAGTTTTCAAAAACAAGCAGCATAAAATATAAAAAATGAACACATGGACATGAAGTCTCCCTAAGATGCTATTTGCATTTGCAAAACAATTAATAGCACTTGCTTTATATTCTGAAGAAATAAACTTTTAGAGGTCAGCCTATATTCCTTAAATCAGTAGAAGTCTAAGCAATATCCAATTTCCAGAGTATTGTGGTAATCTTTAAAATCCCTTTTTGATGTCAGCAATTGCTATATGCAATTGCCTATGAAACAAAGTACTCAGGAAGGTCTGGTGTCAAGATATATCAAAATAAAAACAGTTTTGATAAGATTATGTGACAGGACAGGGCCTCTAGGTTAAACTCACAGTTTTTCCATATTTTAGTCCTAAGCCTCTAGTATCACCAAATCATCATCTTGATCCCAGATACCGACCCTTTCATAAGGTCAAGGAGGAGGTTCACCTTGTAGCATGCTTGCAGAAAGCAAGAAATCTTGGTGTGCACGAACTGTGAAAATGACAATTTTTTCAGTCTCCCAGGAAAACAATAGTTCCAAAACAGTCAATCCATGAGACTTCTCTTCAAAGATGCCAAACAACATCAATTTATAGAAAAAAAAAATCTTGAGATTTGATTAAAACTAAAAAATGCCATTCCTGCTCTTTAATATTGAGTAGCCATGATCACACAAAATTTAAATAGCCTTTCATCCTACTCATAAGCAAGTCCAGCTAAACAGTGACCATTTTTGTCAAGATGAATACTTGAAGAATCAAGAACAGAACACACTGATTTGAATAATTCTTAACTGACAACAGGGTTTAGTTGCAACCAGTGACTTTAAGAAAACCCACTAGACTTAATTATCAGTTGCCCTAGACAAACAACCTGATTTAGACATGCTTTCTGCTGCCTTTACTCTTTCAGTCATAGCAATGAGGTGTTAAAAATGTAGACAGGAACAAATATAATAAGCCTAGATTAAAACAAACAGTCTACACAGTACATCCAATTTTTCCTCGTAAGAGAAGTTACCACTGTTTCACAGTTCTACAAAGATACACCTTTCCTCAGTAATTGGAAAAGGCCGATTCTGCCAAATTGTGCTTCTGCAAAGGTAGGTTGGTTTCTGGGCAGTCAATTTTACCATATTAAACCTTCCAGATTACAAGAGAGTGCTAAGAATCTATAATGCAACAAGAAGGTTTCTTAAAGAAGCTGGACACATAGAAATAAAAAGAAACCCCCCTCCTTTTTTAGTTTTAAACCTTAACCAAGTTATTTACAAACATAATTATTAATTTTCATTTGGTCCAAATTGAAAACAAACCCAAACATAAAATAAATTTAAAATGAAACAAAAAACCCTACAAAGAGAGTAAGCATTTAGGTGCTCCATCATGCACATAATCAAAACAGGAGAGGAAAAACTTCAAACATAATGAAGTCAAAATGTATTAAAAAAAATTACCATACCTCAAATTCTTTTTCAGGCTTTCTGTGCAGCTTAGCTGGCCCTCATATAAACTCACCCTGAAGCTTAGCTGTAAGATACAATCCTGGACAGCATGCACGGGGCCATCCCAGGCAGAACTCTGTTCTGGGCAGGCTCTTCCATCAGCAGAGCCATTGCACTTTCTCAGTTAACATGCTCATCTTCTGCTTTTCACCTTTGCTTTTTCCAGAGTTCCTTTTCAACATATTTTTAAGTCCACTTTACAGGACCCTCTTTTCATTTCCTCCTTTTGTTTTTTTTTCTTTATACAGGTACCACATGCCCGGGGGCATAGTATGAAGACTTAATTGCTGGATCCAGGTGCCACTTGAACCAAATCAGAGAGCTGATCACAGGATGAAATACAGCTGGTCATGTTCACAATGGAGCTAAAAACCAGGGGGATCCTTATTTAAAGTCACACTGACAAATAATCCCAACTCTGCCTTAAATTTAAGATTTCAAAATTTTTAGTATCCAGTGAAGCATTTAGATGAAAAGATGGCATTCATACTTCTGTTTTCACAAAAATCACTCCATATCCTTTATATTGTGAAAACAGCTTCCAGCCTGGTATGGAGTCACTGCTGTAAGACTGTATTGTTAAGAAACTGTTTGTTCTCCTCCTCCCTGCCTTGAGAACTGGAAGCAGCCTTGCCATGGCAGGTTCAGGTAAAACCTCTCCCTACCAACTTGTTTTACTGACATAAGTTTGCCAGCTTGTCATTTACAAGGTACATATAGTCCTCTTGCCAGGAATGGCCGGCAGTATAGGAACAGTAGCTCCTGCCTAAGACACCGGACTGCTAATAACAAAACAGGCCTTGGAAGAGACTGTGTCTCATCCAGAACCTGGATGGCACCTTTTGTCACAGAGGAACAGGTCAGATCCTACTGGGTGGCAGTGACTGGGGATAGGAGGAAGGAAGAAAGAGAAATAGCCTTTTCTTTTTTTTCCCCATTTTCTTTCAGCAACACTATTTACTCATGCTACCCAAGCAAGCCCCACCCTCCAGTGTAATTAGTTACACCTTCAGGCTTTGGATTGCAAAATTCAGGTTTGCCTGCACAGCTGAAATTATTTTCTTGCTACTGCCCTAGAATGAACACAAACAAGAAAGCCACTGTTTGTCCATAATGCTCTTCAAGGATATTACTGAATCTACTTCATAGTTTCATCCATGTGGATGAAAAAACTGGGAGAGAAAAGAAACTTTGGGAACTAGGTATTCTATAAGATCCCCATGTAAGCTACATCCGTGAAAATTAACATTTCTTTTAAAGCAAGCCAGGCAATCAAGAAAGGTTTGTGCTTTTAGCACTTAGAAGTTTCCACTGACTGATCTGCTTTGTGCCTTCTCTCTTCTGCAAAAAATAACCAGTTAAGATCCAGTGCAGAACACTGAACAGGCTCTTCCACTGCTCTCCTCAGGAACACAGAATGGTTTGGGTTGGAAGGGAGCTTAAAGATCATATTGTTCCAACCACCCTGCCATGGGCAGGAACACCTCCCGCTATACCAAGTTGCTCAAAGCCCCATCCAACCTGGTCTTGAGCAAATCCAGTGATAGAGCATCCACAACTTCCCTGGGCAACCTGTTCCAATGTCTCACTACCCTCATAGTAAAGAACTTCTTTTTAATTGCTAATCTAAATCTACACTCTAAACATAACCTTCGTCTCCCTGGAAAATGTAGGGAAGAGGGAGAAAGCTGAAAAGGCCCAGCAAGTTAAGACATGTTAGGCATGCCCCTTTGGCAGAGTTATCAGTGGTCAGGTGTAGCATGAAATCTGAGGTGGTTAACATCTCTACCCCACTGAAAACATGTTCTCCTTCCTTACTCTGCAGACTCTGAAAGGATAAAACATGAATAACAAGAAGCTTAATGCATTATTTCACCCAAGGAGGAAAAGGTAACATGCTTCTGGTGGGACTATGCAACCTACACATTTCAGTGGCATCCAAGCATTACTGAGTTTTTTTTTTTTTTAACTTTACATTTTAGCTTATATTTACATATATGCAAAATGTGTATTCAGTCCAGAAGGCTACTTTAATGTACCAGCAAAATCTGAAAGTGTCAGACGTGGAATTTGTGCTCAAAAGACATACTGATTCCCATGGATCAGATGTGTGACTGGTCCTACTGTGTATTAACCCCCAGACCTACAGACTGTAGAGCTACACCAGGTTCAAAGCTAGAGACACTGAAGGGCAATGAACTTTAGCTGTTCTCTCCCCTTGATGTAATTGAGGGCGATTTCTTCTAATAACTTTCATTACAATTTTCTCTAGCAGCAAATGGGAGCACCAAACCAACAAAGGCTCTCAAAGAATGTAAATAAAGCAAACATCAATAAAGATGCAGAAAGAGCTACCTGGTTGGATGTATATGGCTATACTGATTGCCTGCACCATGATATTTTGCATTTAGAGTTTTGCAAGCCAGCCTGGCATTTCAGCAGTTGGAAAGTTAGCCAGCAAATGATATAAAAAGCCTTTAATATTCAGCTTTGATACAGACTTAGAACCCCAAATGCTCAGGTCATAGTTTACATCTGTACTCTCTTATTTGTAAATAGTGATTAGATGACCTTTAGAGGTCCCTTCCAGACCAAACCATTCTATGATTCTATTATGCTTGGGTTAGAATATGCACAAAGTATTTAGTCAACAAATATGCTTCATAAAATGAATCTCAGATTTTAAATAATGCATTTTTTTTCTATCAAATGGAGAAACTGATGATGCAGTTCCATGATACTGCTGTGAAAACTGAATGCCTAGTTTCAATCAAAAGAACTCATCTTCACCTTCACACCAGTGGTGCTCTAGCCAATTCTCTTGTGTGGGATACAACTCTCATACTACAGCAACACAGTATAGGGAGCTAAACCAGAAAAATACCTGCAAAGCCACTGCTTTCAGCTGAATTGCCTGAAGTGGCTGAGTGTACAAACACCTTCACTTCTACAAGGAAAAGGACAAGAGAAGAATCAGGATCACTTCAGGGATTGCTGGTTATTAAAATGGCCTAACTTTTATGGTAAAGTTAGGTTCACAATTATTGAAGAATCTGCATTTGAGGAAATTATATAAGGGAAATATAATTTTTAAGGTGCTGTTGAAATTATATTAAAAAAAATCCACAAAACCTTCAGAAGTTAAGTAGCGTAACAATTTATGGAGGGAAATATAAGGACCTTTAATTTGATCAAATTGGAAACAAGGTAGTTTTAATTTCTAATCTCTCAATTCAACTAGTGATCCAGGAAAAAAAAAAAATATTCCCAGAGCTTTAGTTAAAACAAACCAAGACTAGAAACAAGCCAATATTGCATGCTGTTCTCATTCCCAATCCATTGTCATATCATTTATATCTCCTGTGTAAAAAAAGGAATTATTATGCCTATTCCAGTTGTATCTGGAGATCTTACAGTACTCTAAGAACTACTAAAACCATTAATTCTTCTTTATGCACATAAAGAAGTTTCTGCAGGGCAGGCAAGGGTATAAACTTGAAGAGTTCCAGTTATTCCATGAGAAATAGTAACATGCACATCCTTATCCTCAGAAGTAATTATTTCAAAAGGGAATAATTCTTGTCTTACATCAAGAGGTAAATGTGAGGTAGATTATCTTTTTGTCCTGGGGTAAGAATGCCTGTTTGGCAACACTGCCGAGAAGCTGATGTATTTCAAGTTCACATAGCAGTCTGCCCTGAAATAACTTACGTGTCCCTAATCAAAGACACTTGCCCAAGGTCATTGACAAAGCCAAACCAGAATGGTGCTTGTGACCTGTGTCCTGCAGCAAGCTGAATGATTCTTCACTACATTGGGCCAAATATTACAGTTTTAAAAGTATTTTACACAGTTCATTAGTATTACCTGACGATTGATTTATTTTTTTTTTAACAGCTTTCCCAGAAAATTATATAACTAACACTATCTCTTTTCAATTTCCTTTTAAGAAATTCCATAAACTCAGTCCAGTCCAAGAGCCCTCATCATCACACTGAAGACCATTTTGCTATGGCATTATCTAGGGGTGTCATTACAGCTTTATTCACAGATGTATCTCTCTATGCACACTGAAATGTTGCAAAGAGGCTGTAAAAATTCCATGACTTCAGTGATGGTCACTTCAGTGATGGATCACTAGGTTTAGTCAGTATAGTTCATACACATGACTGTTTTTGTGATATAAATCTTAATGCAATCAGAAATAATTCTATTTAGAAGATGCCTGATTATCCTTAATTGAGATTCCCAATTAATATATATATATTTTCAAATTTTATTTTGCATATAGACTTACAAACTAAAATGCTCAGATTAAAGATACTTTATGGGACAGAGCAGCAGCACAGATGTGTAATGTAACATCTGCCTTATTTAACATTTTTTATGTGCAGAAAAGTTTTGTAGACCTTCAGTTTGGTTGCTATCAGATGCTTCCCATCTCTATTATTTTTTCCTGCCAAAAAAAGATTTTTAAGTAGGGTTCTTATAAAGAGGAAATAACGTGGATGATAGAAAACCTTTTGCTCTTGAGGTATTTGATCTCTTTTCCAATAGCATCAACAACTGGATGGAGAAAAGAACAAGAAAACACAGAAAATTAGGGTGATGAGTATTATTAAAGTAAACAATTTAGCTTTGTGAAAAGTAGGTTTAAATGAACTTGCTCCATAATCAAGCCTTAAAAAGGGCTAAGTGAGTAATTGCCTGTACTAGCAGTTACCATGCAGCTAAGTACTATAGACTATTTTGGCCCAAAGTCATGGTAAGTTGCCTTAGGTCATGAGAAAAGTGTGAACTTTAATATATTTTACCTCAAAAGGCAAAAACTTCTGCTGCAGAATTTAGGCCCTGGCTACTACATGGGAATCAAACCCCAGGGCTGAAGCCACAGCTACCTGTTTGAAATTTTTTTCACAAGCCACTTAATGCTCCATGTTTTACATCTTACTCCAGAGAGGACTGGAAAAGACCTAGTCATAAAGTCTGTCACCTTTACCGCAGCAAACACATTTTATACTAGTATTAAAAAAGAAATAAATTTTCTGCTCCATTTTGTATTTAAACTGTTTTTTCAATGTTGTTATAGCCCCTCTTTTGCATGTGTCCCTTGTGTTTTTATGGACACCATCATGTCCTCTGACAGCTTCAGTTCAGTACACTAAGCACGCGAGAGGGCCCTTCAAACTCCTTGCACAAAACCCTCTTTGATTCCTTCCTCATTGCAGTAAAACCACTGTAAAGCCTTGCCAGCTACGAACATCACACAATGCACACCCTCGACATGATAAAAGCTGTGAGCAAACTGACTCTCAAGCAGTAACTATAGTAAATACTTATAAATTACTTCAGTGCATCCATAGGGAAATCCAAGCAAATGTAATCTATTTTATTCAAACTGGGGATCTGGACTTCTCCTTTCTAGGGGAAGAAGCTGTCAGCTCAGGTAGCACCATCAGTTCACTCAAAATCATAGCAATAATAGGAAAGTTTACATTGAATTAGCCAAGTATTTTCAAGTTAATCAATTTGTGAATAAAAAACAACCAACCAAAAAAACCCAACCAACCAAAGAAAAAACAGTAAAAAACCCCCAAACCAAACAAAAACAACCAAAACCCACAAAAATAACCAAAACCAAACCAAAACCTGAATCAGATGTGTGCTAAACAATGAAAAAGAGTAAGAAACTCAGTATTCACAGCAACAAGATGGACACAGAATTGCCTTTCTTAACACTAAAAGCAGAAGAATGAGAGGATCACGTTTTTAATCCATGATAAATCAAGTATTTTCTTACATCAGTCAGGCGAGTATTTCTCTAATAAAAAATCATGATCCAGTTTCCAAATCATTCGTTTTGTATTTTGGGCTAAGTTTTGGCGTACTTGTAGGAAATCCAGAGTTCTTTTCTGGATGATCTGTTTCACTACTGTATAGAAGAAATAACTGAAGATCCTACCAACAAGATTTTTCACTACCACCCTGCACAGCTTCAGAAAATCTAATTTCCCTCCTTTTTAATGAAAGCTATTTTTAAAAGATACAAAATGTGATATAATTTGAATTCTTTATGCTGTGTAACCTTCTCTCATTTCTGACTAAACATTGTACTCGGTGTCATGAATTCAAAGACTGATAAATACTCCTTAATCACCAGCTCCAGGCAATAACAGGTCTTTATCCCATACTAGCAGGCTTACAAGAATGGCATTCTGTAGTTTTCAGATGCAATTTGAAAGAGTATGATATAGTCAGATGCAAGCAGATAATAAGAATACACTCAAAAATTCTTTCGTCAGTTACAGACAAAAGAAACTAGTAGGTGTTCTCAAGAGACTGACTGCAGTCCAGGTATTAAACTACTGAGACACAATGTTCTAAGCAAAGTTTTTATTCCTTTTGTGTTCATGAACACCTTATGCAGTTTTCTCTGCCTGACATCTTACAGAATCCAACTCAGAGCACAAGGCCCCCTTATTCCAGGTACTGGGCAAATGTAAATTTAGCCATTAGTCATTTATTAAGTGAAAAGCTTTGTCTGAAAGAGTAATTTCTCCTAGTGAATTATGAAAATGAGCTGTGTTAGAGTGGAAGATGGAAAGCATTCGACATTTATATGGAAAGTGATGTTACAACAGGTACTACAGAACTGAGTATAACAGCTGAACTGATCATCAGCATGTTAATTGCAGTATGAAATTCCCAGCACCATTAGTGTTTGGTTAAAAATTCCACATCAAAAACAGTAGAGGACTATCCAATTTTAATATTTCCCCCATTTATAATATGTGGGTAGATATCTTTCTGTATCCTTTCTTCTAGAGGTTTTGCTTGGCCTTTTAGTTTAACTTCTTTATTTCAGGACATGTCCAAACAGCTCATATAAAGCAATGAATGAGAGAGTTCCAGAATCTTAATTTCCAGTTTGCTGCTAGATATTTCCTGATAGCAGCAAGTAAAAGAGAAAGCACTAGTTGAAAAAACTAGGGAAAAAAAACCTATTTTTTTTTTTATACTGCAACTTAACCTACCCAATAAGGTGCAAAAAGTTCAGTGAGCTGAAGCACTATTCGAAACATCTACTTGAGCAAATATGCTCTTGTGGGGGGGAAAGAAAAAAAAAAAATCAATTAATATATCTGAGCTAAGGGAAATGGTTTCTTTCACATCTTTTCTGAAAGTTTGCTTTTCCTGCCAGTAGAGATGCTATTTTAAGGTTATAATTGGAGCTGGCTTGAGAAGCTGTGAAAAGAAATGTGTTGGTAATTTGACCAAATGAGTTACAGCTTTTATGAAAGCCAGTTTGAGTAACATCATTTATAAGCATTATAAAGCCAGTATCATTTAGTTCTTAATTTTAAATCCTTCATGTTTCAGATTGCATTCATTCCCTTGATGCAACACCCATTCAATGTAGCATTACAACAGGAGGCACAGAAGAATGGCTTTCCCAAACTCATCATGCCAGTTTTACAGTTCAAGCTCTTCTCAAGTGCTGCTTGTCAGCTACTACTAATATGCAGTGATGATGAAAAAAGCATTTTCTAGTTTCTAAAGGGTATGCTACACAGACAGTTGACTCCCTCATTCCCACAGTGTCTCACTGATTATTTCTTGTACTACAGGGCTTCTAATATGTAATTCTATTACTGGAATGAATCAAGAAGAATGACTCATACTTAGTGGGAAGTCAGCTCAGCTCAACACTATGAACCAAAGATAAACAAGTCTTAAATTGAACTTACAACATTATGAAGCTTTAACTACTGGCTCATGTAGACTGTTCTCTCTGCTATCGCTTTCAAAAATACAGTTCTATTCCAAGAATCGCAAAACAGCAAATGGTTCCACACCTGCTTAGTTTGATTGAGGGTATAGCAATGGCTGCTTTGGCTAGTCTTCTGTAAAACATAAAGTGATGTGAAAAGGAAGGAAGGAAATGGAGAAGCTACTTCCTTGGGAAATTAAGGCCAGATTTTAATTTGTTTTAAAACTTTTCTCTATTAATTTTTACATATTTCCAAGCACATCTTAAAACACAAAAAGCCCCATTCATTTCATCTATGTATTTTAAGTTGTAAAGATTTGTTAATTATAAATTCTGAAACAGATCACAATTTCATTATTTTCAGCTACTTCTGAACATAAAAATGATTCAATCTAAAAGCAGTAATGTGAAGTGTGTATGCACTGACTTTTTCCTACTGAAGCTAAGCCAGAAGATAAGGAATGAAGAGCTAAGTACAAACTTTGGTTAATTTGTATGCAAAGCAATGCAGATGTACAAATCAGTCACCTAAGTATACACTCTAATCCCTAAGGAATATATAAAAGCTCCTTCTGAAGGTGTGACCTCAGATCTTTGCAGATTTATTAACTTTTATGAGAGGTCATAGATTTTAATAAACTGTTCACACTTCCTCAGTCATTTAGACCGTAACCTGAATGCTGTTTATTCTAAGTTGCTTACACAAATTGTTTGAGTAATTTTTACATTTCATCACTTGATTTAAAGCATGTAACACTTTCCATATGGCCAAATGACTTCCCAGCTAAGCATTCTGGTACCATATAAGTAACTAGGAAAGTAGTCTCTCTTACAAAGTTTCTTCATAACTGGTGAAGAACAGCTACAAAAACAAACAAATAAATATACAGGGATATCTGTGATTTTTTTTTTTTTTTTTATTCAATAATGTGGTTCAACTGTTCTAGAAGCAACGTGGCCTTTGTCACCAAATACTTCAAACAAAAACCATCAGTTAAGTTTTCAAGTTTAACACTGACATAAATAGGCTGGCAAATGAAGCTAGGGATCTGCAACTCAAGGTAGGGGTTTTTTTTGTTTTGTTTTTGTTTTTAATATAGGCTATTCAGGTTCTGATGTGATGAATATCATTGTCATGGGTAGGGTCTTTCACATCACCACATGTTCGATTTACAAAGCTGTCCCTAATATTATCTTTTGAATCCAGTTTACTCCCCTTCAGCTGCTCTGAATCAGTAATGCTGACAGAAGTAATAAAATTCACTTCAGTATAGTAAGTGGCCCTGCCTCTCAGCACCAATTTAAGTAAGGAAACCCCATTCTGCAACAATCCCTTTTCTGACTGCAGCTGCACTGATCACTTGCTGTAACTACAACTGCAGACTTGGTGATAAAAAGTGGGGACTTCTAGGCTGCTCCTTATCTTCTGAGAATACTTTGTTCCACAATCATTGCCAAGCTTTAAGCTACAGTCTTTCCACCTTCTGATCATACAGTAAGCTTAAAGATACCAATAACTTCAGTAAGAAAGTCCTTCCAAAAAATCACAGAAGATCTTTAAAAAGATAGTCTGTAAACATACCAAGGTCTCTGACAGCTGATTTCAGAAGGCAGTATGAAGTGAGAGAAAAAAACACCTCAAGGCACAGGTAATTCAAAAGAAAATAATAATGCAGTTTTCTTTTCTGGGGGAATATGGGAGATGGCCCATATGAGATTACAATAACACAGTGCCATTCAGATAAGGAAACATCAAATACTAGGATTAGAAGAAACAAGGAGATTCATTCAGGCAGCATTTTCCCTTTAAATCACCACTTCTGTGAGTTTGCTTATGTATTTTACATAGATCCACTCCATTCATAGTTTGCCGAATCATAGTAGGTAAACGTTTTTCTAAGAACTAAGCTAAAATAGAACTAGATTCGCCACAGGTTTTATATACAGCATGCATCAAAATTAATAATTCAGTTTCATGGTAAAAATATCCCATACATTAATTACTATAGTGGACTTTTCCTGGATACATTACAGAGATCTGTGAAACTCCAGTGAGCAAGAATTAAATATTGATATAAGAAGTCCTAACCAACAGTAATAATGGTGTAAAATGAAATGCCAGAGGTGTTAAAATCTTGGCTTAATATACTCTTACTTTGTGCAAAACAAGAGGTTTCTTCAGGAATGGTGTGAAAAAAGCCTTTCATTTAACTTCACGTTGTAGTTCTCTATTTGGCTACCACGCCCTGCTGTGGAAAACCTACAATCACATAGTGCTCTCTAGTGGCTGTCAGTCAAAAAAACCTCTGCAGGATGCAATCCCAGGTTTTAAATAGACAAAATAATAAAAATATTCAGCTGCTCTTTTAGTCGGCCACAGCTCACTAAAAGAACACTGCTTCTGAAAGAGGATCAAACCTAGGACACGGGTAGCCCTGTCTTTGCAACAGCCTGTAGAAATGGGCTTGAAACACCTTAAGTTACATTTAATCAGAGCTGACATTTTGAATGTCAATTCAAAAGTGAAAACAAAAATTCAGTTTAAATGAGATTAAATTAGGCATTTTTGTATGTCTTCAGACTCATTGACCTCACCTCTTAAAAAACTCTCAGAGTACAGAGTGGCTTAAGGCACAGACTCAGGTAACACATGATATAGAAAAAAAGGTGAATAATAATTACATTCCTTCTCTTACAAGTGTGATCACATTCCTGCATGCTTAATAAATAGCTGTGGAGCTCTTTCAACAACAAACTTTAGCACCTTGTCCAGATACATGAGCTGGTCAGTGGATATGAAGAGCATTGGTGTCAGAGTTTGTATAATTATTGGTTAAGAAATTTTTAAGTCTCAGGAGAGAGAAGGCAGTTCTATTTGCTTCCACTGTGTGCACTGACCCAAGCCTTTTTCCTTCTTAAAGTCTGAATTCCGTAACACAAGTGCAAATATTGACGGGTCTGGAATTATACAGAAAAAAATTAACCCATTTCTTGATGCTTTAGTATGTTTGGTATCTCACAGACTGGTATCAAAATAGGGGACCTTCTGACTCTTTCAACAAACTGCAGTTGTGCCAGGTTTCTTCCTCCATCTAGACTTTGCAGTTGAGACAACCACATTGCAACACAGGTGCTATTTTGGGCTATTAGAACAGTACTATCTTACCATGCTTGAAACAGAAGACATAAAGCAGGCCTGGGGCCATCAGCCTTCTCCCTCCCCATAAGCTTTTCACATAGGAGCTTCATGTGAAGCCAATGCATAGCCCAGGGAAAATTCCAAGTTCTGGGAGGCTAAGACCTGGAATACTGCTTCCAGCTCTGGAGCCCTCAGCACAGGAAGGACATGGACCTGATGGAGCAGGTCCAGAGGAGGGCCACAAAAATCATCAAGGGGCTGGAACACCTCTCCCATGAGGACAGGCTGAGGGAGCTGGGATTGTTCAGCCCTGAGAAGGGAAGATGCCGGGGAGACCTTCCAGTACCTGAAGGGAGCTTATAAAAAGACTGGAGAGGGCCTGTTTACAAAGGCTTTTAGTGAAAGGATATGGGGCAATGGTTTTAAATTAGAAAAGAGTAGATTGAGATTAGATGCAAGGAAGAAGTTCTTTACCATGAGGGTGGTAGAACACTGGAACAAGTTGCCCAGGGAGGTGGTTGAGGCTCCATTCCTGGAGACATTCAAGATGAGGCTCTGAGCAACTTCCTCCAGTTGAAGATGTCCCTGCTCTCTGCAGGGTGGTTGGACTAGATGACCTCTAGAGGTCCCTTCCAACCCAGACATTTCTATGATTCTATGATTCTAAAACAGATGATGCCTACGGAGCATTCTGGTTTACTGGGCTGACCCTCTTTAGGAAGTTCAGCTCAGCATACGGCCAGCAATTGCAGCTGTCTGGAACCTGCATGTACCACACCCCAGCAAAACCAAGACAAAAAGTAACTGTTAAGATTGCTTACTTGATTCTTATTTCATGTAGGAATTCCTTTAAATAAATACATTCAGGTGCATTTTTCAAAACTGAATGGCCAAATATTTGTCTCTTAGAATTTCACAGTACATTTATTGATTGCAAAAAGTACAAGAGGTCAGAATACTGTAAATGAAAGGCAAATTCTGGGAACATCCAAGTCAACCATCCTTTCCCTTAGTGTTGAAATATGAAGCGTCCCAGACAACTAACCCACATTCCATTTCAGTGCCAAGTCAGTGGGAGTTCAGGGAAATGTACTAAAAAAAACCTACACTGAATTATTTTTAAAATAGCACAACATGGAAACAGAAAAACACATGACTTCTGCTACCACTTTTGAACTGAATCTTGTGATCAAGAAGAAAATAACATTGTGGAGCATTCCAGTGTGATTTCTAACATATAGAACTTAATTTTTTTTACCTTTCAGAAATCTTTTCTCTACAACTGTTTTGAACTATGCTTTATTTCTACTTTTCTACCATAGTGTAAGATTTGTAACATAATTAAAAGATGTGGAAAATCCAATATTAATATATATTAGATATTAGTCTTTAGAATCCTAGATAAAGTAAAAATTTGGTTAAGTCTGCCAGTACTTCTCAACCTCCAGCATCACAATAATATAACCCCATAATAGTTTGGGAAAATCTGTGATATTAAAGCAATGGAGAATTGCTTCTATCATAGTTGACTTTCTCAAGACCTCTGAAGTCCTGGTATAGAACAGTCTGACAGGAGACTATTATCCTCTGCCCATAGTATCTGACAAATTTCCACAGTCATTGGACTGTTAATACCACTGTAGTAAAAGATTAAAAAAAAGATAAAATTATACTTTGATATTTGTTACATCAGATGCACAAGGCCTAGATGGCAAAATTACCCTTTAAAATAATTACATAATTTCTATATCTCCCTGGTAGGCATATCAATAATTTCCTCTATACAATAATGTTTCATCAGTGTATTCTCTCAGCTCCATCAGATATTTATTCAGCCAAATAAAGCACAAATCACTGAGCATAAAAGCACTAATGAGTTTGCGGTATTATCCATTAGTTCTGTGATTTCCTTGACAGCACAAAGGATTGCAGACTGCCAGTTATAATTAAATAGAACTCCTTATGATCTTAAGCAGAGCTCCTCATTGCACTGGGTAGGAAAATGCAGGTTAAAATCCAAGAGTGCTACAAAATGGACCCAAACCTGGTCCTAGTAACTGTATTTTACAGAACTGGAAATATCTGTGTAAGCAAAATTCATATGACATTTGCATCGGGCAGAATACACAAACTATGACATTCTTACGTTGTCAGCTAGTCTTTTACTCAGGGAATCCAGTAGGAAGCCCACATGAAAATTTAAGAAGTACATACTGTATCATTCAGATGCACAAATATAACATCTTTCCAAATGGAGAAAAAGATTCATTTTGACAGCAACAACGCCAACAGAGAAAGAAGGGAAAATGTTAAAATTATTCATGATTTCCAAATGATTTTTGAAGAAACAAAACTACTGGCATCGTCCCCGACTGATCTAATTAGGCTTATTTCCACTTCATTCTCTCTGAGGGAAGAAACCAAACCAATGAACACCACCAGGAGTAAAAAAAACTCTGCTTGCTAGTTCACTAAGCAAGGGTGGAGTTACCTGATACCTAATACCCTAATAATGATCCATATCATACAATCTTTTAGCTATATGGACACGTACTTCCAATGCACATGCCTACAAATGACCTGCAAGATTTCTAAGCAGCCACTCATGTACATAATTATTTGCATATTTAGAAAAAAAAAAAAAAAACAAAAAAAAACAAACAAAAATTTTTAGACTGCATGTTGATAACAAAAAAGTTACATCCAAAGTCCTTCTAATACTTCCTTAAATCCACTGCTCACTGCAGCATGTCAGAGTGTTTCCCAAATTCATTGGTGAGTTACAAGACTGCTTTGTTAGAATGTCACTTCTGGTGTAATTACATGACAAGAAAACTTTGCCAACAAAGTTCCCATAGATCATTCTTGTACAATACAGCCTACTGAGCTTGTAATTTGCAACCCTGCCAGTTGTGCTGGTGCAGCTCATGATGTGACCATACAGAAAATCTGATCACTGACATAAACCAGGTGAGAAGCAGCACTAAATAAAGAGGACTGAGTTTTAACATTCATCTTTTCATCGATTCAGTTAGAACCAGAGTCCCACAATTATATTGGCACAGCTGATGGACACAACTACAATGGACAGAACAAGCAGGTCGAAGCAGAACTTCTGAAACCAAATTACTGTTGAAGTCACCGTGTCATGTAACTGTACTTCCAGACTCTTGTGTTTTAACAGACACTGTAATCCTAATGAAGACAGACTCCTACCTTTTAAATACTAATTAAATAACTCATACATGTTCATAAACTCTGGTTCAGAATTTGTCTCTTCAGTAAATTCACCAGAAATAGTGTTTTTAAAATCCTACTTGCACTTCTATTCCAATGTGGCACATGGCCTAGAAAGGAGCTTTGGGATAACCATCTGAAATTTGACCTCACTGGGAGAGTATGACAGGCAAGATCTGCTTTTTACTTGATGAATAAAGATGTTGAAGGATCTGTTTCCAAAAACAGGAGATCAAAGCTGCATAGTCTGAAAGTGTTCACCTGATTACAGTCTGCTGCTGTTTGGAAGCCGGGTTGGCAGTGTATCTCACAATAGAACTGCAGTACAGAAATTTCTATGGTCTCCAGCTTTGAAGTCATGAAACATAATATCCATCGAATTCCATCTTAGGCTAACTTTTCAGATTAAAAGTTCACTATAATTCTAGAAAAAACCCCCACTATCTCTGTCCATCAAATAAGTTGCTTAAATTGCTAAGAAGCATGCCCTTCCAAAATTTGCAGCAAGATGGCATCTGCGCCACTAAGAAACACCATACTAAACTACAATACTAAACTACAACTACATACTAAACTACAATACTAAACTACAATACAGTAGATGAGCAGATTGTTTTAAGATTGCTTGCTCTCATAGCAACATACACAACTGTCCAAAAAAAAAGATACTTCAAAAGTAAAAAAAAAATAATTAGCTTAGTTTTTGCTGAAGAATGATTCAAGAAGATTGACTACAGCTGCAAAAAAAGCAGAAACAACCTCTACAGCAATAACCTTACTTCATGTTCTTATTTTGCCTAAAAGAGGATGCAAAACTCTACATAAAGCCTTACTTCATCTCTTAGAAAGCAGTAACTTCACTATGTAGGAATAGTACTCAGTCCTAGTTTTCCTTAAAATTAAACTAAAAATTCCTGGAATTTATTTGTAGCTGTTCTGCTTCCCAACTCTTGCTTCAGGAACTGGTGAACAGGAAATTAAATGGATGGAACCATCCCAAGGTTTACTCTAGCCCAGACACATATAAACCCAGGTAACACACAGAAACACTCAGAGAAGTAAGAACCAGTGACCACTGTGTTCCGCCCTGGAGAAGCTTCAACAGCAAGTTTAATTCTCTCAAATCAGTTCTGTGCACAAGCAGCTCCACTGGCTCTGCTGTTACATAATGTAGCACCTGAGTGAGTGAATAGGAACCGGTGGCTTCTGGACCTCCTGCAAGATGCTCATAAATCCCTATTATTGTGCTCTTCACTAGATATCAGGTCCCCAGGTACAGCAAACTATGATCTAGTGAAGGAAGCTCTGTCACTAGTTTCACCTATCCCTGACCCCCAAAGTATTTTAACTCTCCAAATGCCAAATTTTTTCTGTATTGTGGTCACTGTGTGAAATACCGGCCAAAGTTCTGTGTTACACAAGGAATGAAACTGATACACAGGTGACATCAAAATGCCATTGAAGTAAATATTGAAACTTACACTAACATGAGTGGAATCAGAATTTTATCCTGCAACATTTATGTTGCAGATTCCTCAGCTCTCATCCAATTAGCACAGAGCACCAATTTTCTCTCTCCATTTTTGCTGACAACTGAATGATCTTTGCTATTTTGATGTATAACTTTTTCAAATAAATTGAAGTTATTCCAGATTTGTCAACATCAAGATGAGGTCTGAATCAGAATGTACTGTCTGAATACAATACATAATAAAAAGAAAGGACATTTCTGATAAGGGTACAAGTTATCCAAACCTATCCCTGAAAAAATGAGCTCTGTTTCTTCTAAAATACAAATACTTGCAACAGCAGAGCATAAGCAAAACAACAACAAAAAATTTTTATGTATATTTTCCTAATAAAAATGCTGAAAATAGTTATTAAAAAAAGGTCTACTTATTTTCTAAGCAATTTACCACTTCTAAGGAGAAAACAAATGCCACTATGATAATTAAAATATAATGTCTCCTTTGCAGCACTGTGCTCCTGTATCATTTACCCTCTGAGAGGTGGAACCCAAGATCCATTATGACGCAAATGAGATACATGGAAAGCACAGGAACTGCAGCAACCCACACATTGTATGGATTCTAGTAACACTGCATATGTTGATCTTATGAAACATGCTGATAATGTACTAAGTGTGGGTATGTTATGGTGATGGCGATGGCTAATACTTAAAATACATGGGTACAAATATGATTTACTCATCTGTTCATTGTTGCATACATCTAGAAAAGTTTCCCTGTTCCATAATAGAGAAAAGTATGTCAAAAAAGGACTAGACTGCAGCTATGGATAAACCTAAGTGATGTGTTAATTTCCACTGCTGATGTAAACACAGTTTCATGCTTTCTCCATTAGTATAGAAGATCGCACTGCAGCTAAGAAGGAAGTTGCCTGCCTTCTTCCTTCCACACCACAATACTTTCCCAGGTATATGCCCACCTGTTCTTGGGACAACCTGATCAGAATTGCTTAAATCAGACTTTCATAAGCAAGTGTCAAGAGGTCATTTTTTTATAATCCAAAAACCAACTAGTAGCAGATTTTAAGTTTTAGGCATTTGTGAACTTCCCCCACTTAATATACTAAGTCAAATAGCTTCCATCATTTTTTTCTCTTCTTAATACATTCAAGCGATTTTGAAACATAAATAATGAAAAGAAAATAATATATGTAAGGAAAGCTGACAGACATGATTGTTCAATGAAAGGGTAGTGTTGGTGAAGCACTCAGGTACTTGAGGCATGGCATGCAAGATGAGAACTGGCAAAGAAAAAAAAGCTTCTGAACATAGTGCAACCACACAGACGAAGAAAGGAGGTAAACAGAACAGCCAGATAGCAGCAAATCTGCCACAGGGCCTATTAATGTCCGCAACAGTTTCAGGATCAACTATTTACCTGTGGATTGTTAGCAAGAAAAGGGCTAAACAAACATAGAATAAAGCAGTTTCTACCCGCTTGGAAACTGGGAGAGTGGCCTGCCCTCCTCCCCTTATTACATCAGAAGGGAAAGAAAGTTCTGTCAACAGTCGATATGATCAAACTATTAACTATTAATTGTATGCAGTTGTTTTATGGGCTTAAAATGTTTTCATAAAATGAGGTTCTCGATTCTACGGAGCTAAAGTTAAACTCCAGGGTCAAGTACCTGCCAAGTGGAGGTGAATCCTGGTTAAACCTGTCGGGTTTGCGGACGGGGCAGGACTAGGATTGTTGCGTGGAGCCTTCTCAGCCCCACCCACTGAGCTGGACGTGGCAAACACCGCAGAAAGCCCCAGCCCTTGGGCAGGCTGCGCGAAACCTCTACGAACAGGGACGAAACGCCTGGGTCCGGTGGGCACCGGGCGGTTCCTCTGCTGAGGGTCCCCCTCACCGCCAGCCCGCCTCAGCTCTGCGGAGCACGCGCGCAGCCGTTACGCGCTGTGACGTCGCGGCGGGCGCTCGCGCTTGGTGCCGCGGGACAGGCTGGGGGGGCCGCGAGGAAAAAAGCGTTTTAGTGGGTGGGCCGAGGCCATCGGGATGATGAGGGCAAGGGTCGGGTCCTGCACTCGGGTCACAACAGCCCCTGCAGCGCTCCAGGCTGGGGGGCGGAGCGGCTGGAAAGTGCCCGCCAGAAAAGGACCTGCGGGTGCTGGTCAGCAGCCGTCTGAAGATGAGCCAGCGTTGTGCCCAGGTGGCCAAGGCCACCAGCATCTGGGCTGTGTCAGCACCGATGTGGCCCGCAGGACTACAGCAGGGATTGTCACCCTGTACTCTGCACTGGTGATGCCACCCCTGGAATACTGGGTTCAGTTCTCTCACTCCAAGAATGACACTGAGGTGTGGGAGCATGTCCAGAGAAGGGCAACAAAGCTGTGAAAGGGTCTAGAGCACAAGTCTTGTGAGGAGCAGCTGAGGGACTGGGAGTTGTTCAGCCTGGGGAAAAGGAGGCTCAGAGGAGACCGTCCTGCCCTGTACAGCTCCCTGAAAGGAGGTTTCATCGAGGTGGGGGTTGGTCTGTTCTCCCATGAAGCAAGCAATATGACAAGAGGAAATGGCCTGGAGTTATACTACAGCAAGTTTAGATACTTGGAAAAATTTCTTCACTGAAGGGGTTGTTAAGGCCTGGAACAAGCTGCCCAGGGAAGTGGGAATCCTCATCCCTGGAGTGACTTAAAAGATGCATAGACTTGGCACTTAAGGATGTGATTTAGTGGAGTACTTGGCAGTGCTGGGTTAACGGTTGGACTTGATGATCTTGAAGGTCTCTTCCAACCAAAATGATTCTATGATTATGATTCTACATGCAGAAAAGGACCCTGCAGGGAAAGTGACATTGAGCATAAAAGAAAGTCAGTGAAAGTTTCCTCTTTCAGGTGAGACAAGGTCATGGCTTCCAGACCTCCCACATCTTTGGTTCTTGATAGTTTTGGATATCTGAGACCAGGCTTTGAAGATGAAAGTGAGAATAATAAGGAACTTGCGGCCATATGCCTTCTTAAGAACACTATGCCTGTAAAAAAGGAGAAAGATCTGTATACAAGAATATTCATTGCTCAAAAGGCAATGCAGAAAGGACGAAGAGTTGGACCTGCTATGGAAGTTTTATATACAGCCCTTCTCCTCAGACTTACTGAAGTCTAAGTGGAACAAAAAATGGAGAGGAAAATCAGATTTGTCCCTCCAAGAGCTTGAATTGGCACTAACAGTACTTACATGACACATTACCTCTAGTCTTGCTGGCTTTGACAGCACCACAGGAGTCCTCCACACACAGCTGCCTCTTTGATTCTTACCCACAATTGTTACACACAGGAATCACATCCCTGTAACTCTCTGTTGGCCTTGGCATGTCACAGATATGAATTCCCTCCCATAAACTAATAGGTGGTTGTTACTCCTACAGGCTGCATAATTTGGAATAACTGACATAAGAGTAGATGTTCCCTTTCTCATTGTCAACCTAGAAGGATTTATGTGAGTAGAGCTGTTTGTGAGGCAGGTAGCTGAGCTGTTTTAGACTTTTCCCTGACTCTTTCTTTCCTGTTCCTTCACTTATAAAATGACAGTGAGCACTAGAGCTGTGAGAGAAAGCAAACATGAAAATCAGATGGTCAATTCCTAGAATAGCTCTTGAGTATCAGAGATGTTAAATGTCAATGTGTACATGGAGGCACCAATCAACAAGTCCCTGGTGCTTATTCATTTTTCACTTGCCTTCTACAGTAGCAACTACATCATCACACTTTGGAGAAGACATATTTCAAGTCTTTGTGCTTATAAAGTTGTGATTGATGGATGATACCTGTATCTCTTCTCAGTGACATGCATTTATCTTCTTGACAGATAAAGGCTCAAAATACGCCCTATGTCCTCTTTACCAAGAAAGCATCTGGGGGGGTGGGGGTGGTGGTGGTGATGGAGACACACCCAAGAACACATAGTAAATAGAGGCAAGAGCCTTTTGAGCATAGGAATGCTTGTCTTCATTGTTAGAGTAAGCATACTGAACTACAACAAGCTCACATAAAATCTAAAAAAAATAGGTTAAGACTCCCAGGCAACAGAACAAATGCTTTCTGTTGCTGCATCTAAGAAAACTGCTCTGATTAAGGCTATTTGTCTCTTGGTCATCAAAACAATTTTACATGAAAGCTGATGTTGTCAATCCAAATGTATCCTGAACTCATTTTTTTAAATAGCCGCTCAGAAAAAAAAGATCAGAGTTATGGTCAGAGAGAGCACATGTAGGCTTCAGTTAATGAAAATGAGGTTGTTTATATTCTGCTGATTTGAGAAAAACAGTACAGACATGACTCACCTCTTTTCTTTCTCCTCAGAGAATTATTCCTTTCCACCACAAGTTAGGATTTCTCTTTATATAACTAGATCGTGAAACAGGAGTTCAGCTGTCTATCAAACAGAAAGCAAATTAATCAAGTCATGCATACCATTTCTATAATGGCATTTTACAAAATTCTGTCAAGGGAAGGCACATCAAATGGACATGTATTGGTTTGGTTGTGGAATATGCATCAAGCTAAATAAATTTTATCTTTTCTTTTGTGTTCCTTGTATGGATATTTAATTTTAAGTCATATTTTTTTGGCAACTGAAAGGATGGCAATTGCAAAACTACCTGCCACTAAGCTAGAAAAATCTCATCATAACTTTTCGTCATAAATATCAAGGGCTAGAAACCATCTGAGAGAGAAATAAACATATTAGATCATTGTACTTTCTGGGAAAATGTGGCCAACTTGTTTACCTCAGGACTGCTATAGTGAGAAAATAAACCGAATGAAAGGAGAATCATGAGTCTACTAATAGTCATTCTGATCCTGCAAATATTTTTGTTTGTGATATTCATAGATTCATATCAAGTAGTTAAAGGGAACTTAAGGGCAATTTTTCAGTTGCTTAGTACCCACAACTAGAACCAGGTTTAGTTTCATTCCGATTTTAGAGGGATTTATAAATCAATGTACTTACAATATATTGCTTAGCGCATGCCTCCATCAGCTTCTAGTTAATTCCACAAAAACACTCAATTCCTTTTTGCATTGGTCCCTCAACATGAAGAAAAGACTTTGCCTCACATTTTTTTTCCTGTCAAACGCTTTGCCCCAGGGGGAATGCAGAGCCTGCTTTAAGATAAAGAAATAAAAAATGCAAATAGATTCATCACCATTACATATGAAACTTGAAAGTAAAAACCATGCAGATAATCATACTTTTTACACAAGAAACGTATTTAGCAACATAGATTTAACCAATTTAACACACAGATTTTTTTTCTTGTACCCCCTCCTGCAAACAGGACGGTGGTTTATTCAGCAGTAACAAGGTGGCCTAGGGGCAGCACCATCAGCTGGCATGCACAGCACCTACAATTTGTTCCCCAGCCGAGTCTCTTGACGCGTGGTTTGGCAGGAATGACAGAAAATTAAATACTTTCCCTAAGTTAAAACAAAAAGGCAGATTCCAGCCTTGTTTGACCAATTTCTATCAGACAATATTCTAGGATCCAAAGAAACCCTGTGAAGTGTCCTCTACTAAGGCAATCCGTATGTGAGTTTGCTAAAAATACGTCAGTCTCATCTTGTGTGCTTCTATAGGGTACTAAAGCTGTCTTGGAGATACTCTTTCTTGGGTTGAAAATATTTTACTATATTCAGTCCTGTACAAATGCTTAAATCTGATCTAGAACTTTTAAAGTAAATGTTTTATACAGGAAATATGTATCATTTTTCATTGCAGAAGGCAGGTATATCAATTAGTACAAAGATATTTTCACAGAATTCACTAGAAACCATCAGCATTTTCTAGTGTGACCTAAAAGATAGAGAGAGAAAAACTAAAACTTTCTACTTCCTCTCTTTTAGGGCTAAAGTAAGATTTGGCTTATTATTTCACTATAAAGGGGAGATTACTCGCTTGAAAACTAGGCCTCATACCTATGTCAGATGGTGCTGCTTGTACAGAAAAAAAAGTATCATAAGGAATTTTTAGAGTCCATTACTCCCTTTCAGAGTTGAGTCATAGCAACTCAAAATGTTGGCTCGAGGGTGGCAAGGAGTACAAAATACATCCGGATCTCTTTAAAACATCCCTTAAACAAAGGCTTTGGATTTGATTGGTTTTTTTGGAATGTTTTATAGCATGATAAAAATGCTTCATTTAGATGTCTTTTTGGAATTACGATGAGCTGTTTAGCAAGACTTGGAAGAAATTACAAAAAACAACACTGAAAATGTGTCAAGATGGTAACATTAAGCTCTCGACAATTTACAGAATACCCTTGCTACCTTCATTTATTCCATGGCATAATGATACAGCTTTGGTTGCACTACCACTTGCTACTGTTTCCTGAAGATCTACTTTATACAAAGCAAGAAGGGATAGTACCAAAGAAAGAAACTCTTTGGTATTTTGCTTTAAACCCTTTGTTCAATTTCTGTTCTCATGACGAAGACACAACCCCACAGAACTGCTTTGTTTGCCCCTGCTTTCAGGAGTGGCTAAAACACATTACCTTTATATAAAGACAAGCAAAATATTTTCCATCTATTTCTGGAAAAAGCAGTGTATTCATGAACAAATAACCACATTAATGGAAAACTTTCTGACACAAAGTTTCATCCCTAAAATCTGACAAATCTGTCTTCTAATAGGAACTCGGTCAGTTTCACCTATAACTGCTGCTCCCAAGTCAGCCTGAGAAATCTCCTCACGTGTAGAACTAACGCTAGTTCCATACAGTGACAAAAGCATCACTTAACGCACGCTCCTATACACTACCCCGCTATGATAAATGAGGACAGAACCTGCACAGTCCTGACAGGCACTGAGTGTTCTGAAAGACTTTACTAGGAGAGTGATTAAAGAGTGTCTGTGGTTGTTACAGGTCGAAATTCCAGGAAGGTATTTCCAGGGGACTGCGTATGCACAAGCAGCCGCTCTGCTGGCACCCACTTTGTGTTTAAGGAAAAATTCTGTAAACCCCGGTTATGCCCTTTAAACAAACTCCCAAAGCAAACTACTTAGCCCGAATTGAAATACTCTCTTGCCACGGGGTCACTATGGGACGCCTTTGCCACGACCCTGTCCCCAGACAACGGGGCGACACCAAGCGCACCCCGCCGCGCCCCAGCCGAACCCGGCCGGCTCCGCGGTAGCTCCCGCGGCTGTGCGGCTGCTCCAGCGCGGTACGGAGAGGACCAGCCGCGACCCCCGCGGCTCCTACCGCGGGGTAACCGGCGACTTTTTATTCGAGGGGAAGCAACACCCCCTTTCAGCCGTAGGCGGAGAGAGGCGACGGACACCGAGCCCCGCGGCGGCGACTGGCCCGTGCAGAGGGTGGTCGCGTCGCTTCCCCTCTCCAGGCGAAGCGCCCTGAGGAGCCGGGGAGGGGGGGGGGAACGGGACCGACAGGGTGCGCACCCCGAAGGGATTGGGCGGGCGGGGGCACGGGGCCAGGGGGTCTGTACTCCGAGGGCGGGGCGGCCCCTCCATACGCCTCCAGTCACGTGCTCCCCATCGGGGCGGAACCCCACGGCCGCGCGCACCTGCGGCGGCCCCCGCCTTTGTGCAGTGCAGGTGCAGCGCCCCCCCCCCCGCCGTGACGTCACACGGCCGCTCGCGGGGCACCATGGGAGAATCCCAATGTTTTCCAACGGATGCGCTCAGCAGCGCGGCGGCTTGAGGCGACTCCAGGAGCGACGCTCGGGGGGGGCGTCCCGGGAGGGGGCAGCGGGGGGCCGGGCCGGCGGCCCGCGCCCCGGCTCTTCCCCACCCCGCCAGGCAGCATGGCCCATCCCCGTGAGGCGCCCGAAGCAGCTCCCTGAGTGCCCGGTGACGGCGGAGCGCCCCGCCGCAACCTGCCGACGGCGCCGGAGAAGATGCTGCCGCGGCTGGTCCTGCCCGGCTGACGCCCCGCCGCCGCACCCCCGTCCCCATTGTCCCCCGGCAGTCTCCGGCTTCATGAGCGCCTCCTCCTCCCCCCGCCTCTGAGCTTCCCTCCACCTCATGGCTGCATCGGAAGAAGGGACCGGCTGCTTTCTCCCCCGAGGCAGGTCGCAGAGTGACCCCAGCATCCTCTCCGAGCCCCCGGGCCCCGGCGCCGGAGAGCACCCAGGTAACGGCCCCGCTCTCCCCGGCAGCGCTCGGGCGGGCAGGCAGGGGCGCGCCGGGACCATCCGCCAGTTTGTAACACGCCCGTCGGCCACTGCCGGGGAGGGAATTACCGCGAACGTATTTTCTGCAGTAAGTGCCGAAATGATGCAGCGGCTTAGCTCCAAATAGGATTACAGCGGAGCCCTTCCCGCGGCTTTGCGATCTCAGCGTTCCCCCGCAAAGTGAGCGTGCAGGGCGCGCGGCTAGCGCTGGGCGGCCGGCGGGGTCCCCGGGGCCGCCGGGACGCGGGCGATGGGCTCCCCCGACCCCGGGCTCTGCGCTCCGGCGTGGCAGCGGTTAACGCCGCAACGGAGGCTCACACCGAGCTAATTTATTACTTTCATGGGGTGGGGGGAAATAGGGTCTAATAAAGCAGGCTGTTTGCATGGGATCACCATGGAGACAAGGGGAAGCAGAGTCATAATTAAACGCTTTCTCCCCACAAGAAGGTAATTTTCACTTCACAGGGAGAAACGTAATCTTCTTATGAAGTGTAGGCACAGAGGGTGGTGCTCAGGGGACACAGCTGAATCGCTAGCACATAAATAGAATACCGTGAATTTTTTTTCCTTTTTTTTTTTTTTTTTTTTTTTTTCTTTAACAACGGCTAATGGTGTTTTCAGCTTAACTTCACTTTGAGGAATAATTCTAAATGTCTGTTGATGGTGATTTAGTAATTTCAGACTGTCAGAATCTAAGCAATGATGACCCCTGTAGAAAAAAACAAAACCAAAAACAACCACCCAACAAATAACTACATCACTTTGATGTGATGTGATGGCACAGAGAGGCACAACAACAAGCTGGAAGCAAAGGCTAGGAGCCAGTTTGCTCTGAGTTTATCTGAATACATGGTCGTACAAGAACTGGGAGGTTTCTTTATGAGAAAAGGAGTAATCAAAACAGCATCAGACAATGAATGGGGTGTTGATCATCACTGCCCATTATACTGAACTCTAAACCTAGAAATGGGTTTGGGTTTTGGGTCACGCATGATGAGCCTGAATGCAATTTTGGCTTGAACTTTAGTTCTGCCCTTTTTCAGATTACTGAGTAAATAAAATATCCTAGGCTCTTTCACACACCTGCTATAGTGCTTCCTTCTGAGCCACTGAGGATATTAATATTTGTAGCTATTTTAAGCTCTTCTATTTATTTTTCTTATCAGGCAATTCTGAGCACCTTGCTCTGGAGTGAAATACAAATTAAATTAAGGCCAACAGTAGATGATTTATCTCTGATGGCCAAGTGTTCCGATACCCTAAGTGAAGGGAACAAAGGACTCTTCTAACATGAACTGCTCGACTCACTCCCAAAGGGGCAATCTTGACTGAAAGAGGAATGTATGTTTCTGCCATTTGATTTCAGGAAGCAGAAGTGACTAATGAAAGGAAGACATATGCAATCTCAGTTTTAATTCCTCTATATTATTTTCTGCTAATTAATTATTTTGGCCTTTGTGAAATATACAACAAAGAGAGTACACAACATACCTGGCAAATAGACAGAGATATAAACATTATTATGCTTTTTGTAAGGAGAACTATCAATACTAAGTAGCATTTTTTTTCCCCCTAATACAGACTTATTGGATAAGACAGTGTCCTATTGCATGGCAGAAGCTATACTAATACGTAAGAGAAGATTTGTTTTATGTCATCGTGTTATACATACAATATGCGAAGAGAAACAAAAGGGGATAAATGCATACATTTTTAGTCCAGGTATTATAAATGGTTAGTAGAGTTAGCATGTTTGGTAAGCTTTTCAGGTCCTAAAATTGTTTATCAAATAGTATTGGACATTTGTGTACTTCAAAATGATTAAAAAAATGACATAAATGACTTAAATGGTATTTAGCCTACAGTGTTCTAAGTTATCACATACTGTGAGCAATTCCATACTACTTGCTACTCAAAAAATGAAATACAATTTATACTATTGTGAGAATTATGTATCCTAGATGACATAATTGTAATTGATCTTTATTATTCTGGAAAAAAAATATACTATTTTTATAATACCAACATAACCACCCATGAGACCCTGAGTCAAAAGACAGTCTTAGAAGCACTAAATGATACATAATAAGTTTGTGTTTACATCTAGCCCTGCTCCAAGACAAATCATGTAGAGAAGAAAGTCTGAGCATGTAGGAATCTTTGTTAATTTAAAAACCAAAATAATTTTCATTAACATTGAAGTCATACATTTAAATTATGCAGACAAATAAGCCAATGAGAAAACTTGGATATAACTGGAGGATCACTACAAAAACATTTTTACTTTTCTATGGCATTTGAATGATACTGTATTCCTACTGGAGATGCACTCTTGTTTTGCAATGTTTTCTTGAATGCATGATGTGGTCCAAGGTTATTCTGCACCAATTCATTTGTCTATGTCTACTACAGAAAAGTATATCAAGGTAGAAAATGTGGTAATAGATGAAGCCAGCCTATTATTCTAAAGATTTTTCTGGTGTTCATGTGGCTTTGTTTAAAGGTGTAATTTACATTCCTCTTCTTGACCTATACAGTATTTATTTTTTTTAGCTCAGCTTTATAGAGGAAATTTCAGTGACATAGTTGAGAAGGTAGAGGTGGCAGTATATAGCTTTTCCTGTATTTACTTATGAAAATTCTCTGATGTGATGCTTCATTTTCCTTTCTCTCTTGAAGCGCCAGCTTAACCATTGTGCTGACTGTACACAGCATGGCTACAAGACTTGCCGGCTGTCTTGCACAAGTTCAGAGTCATCTATCACTGCACCATATAATCTCTTTTTAGCTGATACTGAGTAATGTAAACATCCCATTCAAGGAACTCAGGATGAGTAAACTGCAGATAGCAAGTGTTAGTTCACTATAGTTCCTATGGCTTTCACTTGCAATTTTTTAATGAACTATTGCTTGAGGTCAAGCCTCAAAGGGAGGTTCCAACGTGAGAACTAAGCTGAGGTTTGGGTTTTTTTGTTCATTTGTTTGTTTTTTTTTTTAAATAGGACTTCCTCTTCTTCCAGCATGAGATGTTGATTTTTGAGAAGTTCTGGACACTCGTAATCCTGACTGATGCCAGCAGAAGCTGCGATTACTCCAAGCCTTGAACAAGCAGGGCTTCATGATAAAGCTTCTTATCTCGTGTGCTTTTCTTCACAAAGCATTCACTGTAGAAATGAAAAGCTGTTTTCTAACTTTGATTTACTAGAACAGATGTAATCTTTACAGACTACAGTGAATTTCATCACATGTAAAAAACTTTAAAAATTAACACATGCCACTGTGATCTTACCAAATGATACTGTAGTAACATAAGATAAACAAGGTGTTCAGTAAACTAGACTAGAGGCAGTTAATAGCTATTTATTCTAAACCAGAGATACAAATTCACTGATTTAGATCTTTCACATGCAACTTTAATTAAACAGCAGCTCTGCAGAGTGATCAATTAAGATGTGGCAGTCATGGTCTTAGAAGAAAATAACGGACTTCAGTTATCTGTGCAGGCTCTACTGACAAATAAATAATTTTCTCCAGCAGTTAAATGGTGCATGGAGTTCCATTGGTCATGTAGAGAATACTGGAAATAGTATAATAACATAAGAAGGAATTAATGTTTCTTTGTTTTTATTGAATCAGTTGTTTTTTCCTTATAGACAATATAATGAATTTCAGCCTGTGATTTAAGTGTTTTATGGCCACTGAGCAGTATTTTATGGGAATTACCATAGTACAGCAAAGACTGGACTTTATATTTTAGTCTTTATTTAATTGCACTGTCACACTGAGTGAGCAAGCCTTAAAAAGGAATATATCTTGAATTTGAGAAACACACATCAAAATACCTATGTCTTCCTTAACTATAGACTGTCTCTACACTGTGCTGTTGTTAAGAAAGTGAATTTAATTTTCCTTATTGTGCCATGACTTAATGCCAGTTTCACGGGAGAAGAATTACAATTAACTTTCATTTGGAAATCCTCACAGGGAAGAGTTCTAAAACCAGTAGCAAGCTTCCTTGCTGCCATTAAGATAGATGTTTGAAGTCCCATTGTTTTCACTGAGTTTGGGAGAAGGCCAGAATATCCAGATTTGGTTTATAAAGACACAACTTGATTGTAAATTTGGGGTTATGTCTGAGCTGAAAAGCTACTCTAGAAAATATCACATCCTCCTATAACATCAAGGGAAATATTTTGAGGCAGATAAAGTTTAAAAAATGATAAAATACTAGTTAAGTCCTAATTATAAAGTTTAAAAGTTAATGGAACATGATTTAGGTGGCAAAGGACAGCAATCACTTAAGAAAACATAATGCAAAGAGGGATTTCATTAGTTCCGGAGATCACAGTTTTTTCCTTTCCCATCTCTCTTTACCCACCTCCAGCCTTCCAGGTAAGGATCAAGAGATAAAGGAGAGTCTAAAGAGGGCAGGGGTATGAAATTCAGGACATATTTCAATATCATCATCTATCTGAGAGACAGTTGCAGGAAGCCAAAATATTGCTCTCATTATACCCTTCCATCAGTCACAGAGCACAGAAAAGATTGACAATCTCATTTGATTTGTAGTCATGAAAGATAGGGCTCCACAGCCTGAAGAAGAGCTCACCATGTCAAAACTCTGTATTACTTGAGGAGATGCAGACAACCGTGCCAATGTTCTAAAATGTCACACCCCCCACCCTCCCCCCCCTCCCCAATTCTGGGATAATCCATTTTAATTTGTATAAGCATATGCTGGTGCCATCATGTTTTGCTCTCTGTGCTACTACTTTTCCTCCCTGGCACCATGCAACTAAAGAATGCATTTTCAGGATTGACATTACTGAGGTCATCACTGGACCTTGCCAGTGGTCCATCATGTCTTCCTTCTCCTCCAGTGTAGGATTTGTACTGAAGCAAGGAGCTACTGTGGTGCAAGCAGTATTATTAGATGTTGTTAACAGCTATATTAACATGATTTCTTGGCATTCTCGTTGGAGAAGACTGATGAAGGGAGCTTCTCAGCCTCCACACTATTTGCTATGGTGTACTTCAAGATCTGACAAGAATACTTCAGAATAGCTGTTCTAGAGATGTACAACTATGTCACTACCAGACCCTAATTCCCTTTTCATTTTTATTACTGCCACATGTAATCAGCAGCACCGTGCACTGAGTTAACTCAAGGAGAGAACAACTGTATACAACTTAAAGCTCCTTCATCACTATTTCTAGTTATCATAATTCAAAAGTGTTGTAGGAGGAAACATGCTTCTAAGTATTATTCTAGGATGCTGAAAATAGAGGCATTATCTTCCTTTTACATTCTCTTTAGGTTGAAAGATGACCTGTAACCCAACAGAATCTCACAGGCAATATCAGGACATCAGCCATCTAAGTAATGCCTAAGGAAAATTGTAACACAATAAAACATCACACTATTCCAGGGGGTTTTATTTTTTAAAGCTGTAACATATCCTGACAAGACTGTGCACATTCCCTTCCTCCCTTCATATGCCTGTCATTGTTTTCTCAGCTTTTTAGGGGTGATTTATGCTGCTAAAGATTTTAATTAACACTTGTTGATGACATATTTGTTCCTTCAACACATTTGCTCAGTCTGAGTCTTGTGCATAGTGCTAGGGGGCTTGTTAGCCATTGGATAGCTATGCTTTTCCCTCTTAACCATCACGTCACTGGTAAACTGCATGATGTTGGAAGCTATTGCCAGGGGAGGTATGAAAACTCAAAAGCATATTAAAAGTAAAGTAGAATAAGTTTGGGCTGTAGGTGCTCGTAAGGAGCAAAGGGAAGGCAAAGAAAAACGGGTACGACTGGAGAGCAAACTGGTGCCAGCTTTCTGAATCTGGTCTAGTGATTTTTGCTGCAGATCTATTAATTCCAGGCCCATAATTCAGAAAATAATTTAACTCTGTTCTTCACTTAAACCATGTGCTTCAGACGCGAGGGAATTGATAGAGTGAGCACCAAGACAGAAAAAGATGCTCTTGATGCCCTGCCTGTCAGTTGGCTGGTGCTTTCATCCTTTAGTAGTAATTTACACCACTGCAACTAAAATCAGGGACCTGTAGCCTTATCTGTGAGGTGTTTAGTCGTTGCATAGATTTTCAGAATTGACACTAGCACTTGAGCCAGGCCACCTCTGAAATGTTTGTGTGTATCTTTTGTTTGTTTGTTTTTATTTTTGTTTGTTTGTTTTATTGTTTTTTTTTTTCATCAGAAATATTTTGGTTTCCATTTAATTTCCTATATCAACAAGTCTGTTAACAGAGGATTTTTAGCCTGCATCATAGTTCTTCTGAAATAAGAAGTGTATTAGGTCTCCTGTGTCCTTTTCCAACACTTAATTTATAACCAAAACTAAAAAAAAACTAGCCAGTGCTTTTTCTTCAGTTTATAACTTCACCCTAAGTTTCATATATATAAAGCTTTCTGGTATTTTAAGTTATCTCCTTCAAAGCCAGAATGTTTCTGTTCCAGTCCAACAAAAGGGGTCCAGCAGAAACTTACTGTTCCCCACATAATGGGGAGTATTCTCAGGAATACTCAGCAGAGACTAGAAACATGCAGAATATTAGTTTAGCTAATATCCCATTTCCCATTTACATTGAAACACAAATTTCAGTCCTACGAGGCTCCCCAAAACATTTGTTATTTGTGGGAATGTAGTTAGAGGATTTTTAATGACATAACTTGAGAAAAATCATCGCTGTATTACCAAGTACTGCAATGTGAGTTACACTTTAATAATTGTCTGTTGTGCTTTTGGGAAGGTGTTTTTATTTCTCATCAATCCCTAATCCCTTGCTGATCTGATCTAACTGGACCCAAGTACCTGCGATGCAGAGGAACTTCACTGGAAGCACAGAACTCTTTTTTTTTTTCTCTGTCCTGCAGTAGAAAATCTCCTGCCTCACCTCTCCCTGGTGCATGACTCATGCATGGCAGCTCTTCTCCAGCATTTTCCAGGAGGGAGAGTAATCTATTTCTGGAGGGGAGAATGGGCACCGTGCGCTTGAACAGGCTGCATAGGTGGGACTTGCTAGATGTAGATTCTATTGCTCTGAATGCGTAATTTTGGTACCGCATATATTTAGATTTGTGACAATGGTGTGGTATCATGATGTGCATTACTCAGTGAGCTAGCTGCATTATGCTGGTTGCCTCAGTATTTTACTGAAACTCTTAACTGCTTTGCTTTTGAGGATTCAAGAGGTAGCTTGATGAACTTACGTTTTAATGCTATGTTTGCAGCAGTTAAATGACTCTGCTCCTTTGCTACAAAGCCCCAGTGCTCCACTCTTCTGATATTCTAGATGCTTGGTGCTTCTCTTATTCTCAGTGCTACTAGCCAAACCCTTGGGACTGTAAATGATTAGGTCTCAACTTGAATATCAGAGTTAGAGTAGGTAGTCTATCACACATCAGTTAAAAGCTTTTTCACTAGTTATCTGATCTAAGATTTTCTATTATCCCTTGTTGAATCAGAATTAATTAGTTCTGCAATGTCTTAAATATTGTATCTCTGCTGGTTCCTGGAAATCCTTTCTCATGCAGCAGAAGGAACCTAATTATGTGCATAGAAGTTCTTTCTTCACACTTATGTTTGGCTGCAGCAACTAATCTTTGGCATTAAAAGCAGCAGGGATGACATTGCATGCTGTGCAAACAATGCAGGATTTTTTTTTAATTTTAATTTTTATATTGATATCTAAATAAAGCATTTGCATCTTATAGAACTAAGTTTTATGTCTTAAGTGTATAACTGTGAAAGTAAGCTTTAGGAGTGAAAAAGGACTTTGCCAGAGTTGCAGTATCTCATACATCACACAGAGAAGTATTACAATCTCTTGTATGCTCTCTACAAAGGGCATTCCTTCCTTAACTTTTCAGTAGTTTTCATGCATCATAAAAGAACTATCACAGATTACAAAAAAGATTCAGGCTCAGATTCTCCAAACACAGATGTCTCATCTGAAAAATACCTATGGGCTATGTCTGAAATAATGCATGATCGTGCTGGTTGCTGTGCAGCATATAAAGAGAAACTGTTCCCAGTTTAAGTAGTGTGCAATCTAATTTGAAAAAGACAGAAAATGGTGGGAAAAAAAAAGGAAGTGTTCTTTATATTTTACATATGGGTAATTGAGCTGCAATTAATTGTCTTCTCTCAATGTCTGTAGGAAGCCAGTGGTGCCAGTGGAAGTTGACTCTGGATTTTTGTAAGGCTCATTCCTGTATATTATCCACAGTACTGCTGTTGTGATACATGCTCCTTATGTATCTAGGAGTCTACCAGTTGAAACATGGAAAAAATGGAGAGAAGAAAAAATATTTTGTATGGAAAAAGAAATCTGTTTCATTGTAAGATTAGAAAACTTCTGAAACTCTACTCTATGCATAATGTTACCCTGGGACAGTTTATTGAAAATCACAGGCAAGTGTGGTCTCTCACATGGAGATTTAGGACAAGAAGTTCTATGTGTTAAAAAGTCCTTAGAGATTCAGTCTTTTTACTGAATATTGTTTCACCTAACAGAAAAAAAGGGAAACCATGGGCTTTTTGATGAAAGATGGTCAGGGATTCCGAACTACCTTTTAATACTTCTTCCTCTTTGAAATTGATTTACCTTTTGTTTTTGATATGACAAAACATGATGGGAACTTGACGGAGAAAACTTAAATCAGAAAATATGTATTTGTCCATATTTTCCTGCCCAACTTTGGGCAGGTATATTTACACATATACACCAGTTTCAGTAAGGACAGGATTTAAAGGGAAAAAAAATGAAGGAAAAAGAGAGATATCAGTATAGCATGCATCCCTCTCCTAAGTTAGGCAGCATGGGCACTTGAACAGAATGGAGGTCAGTCAGGTAGTCTGCAGAATACGGAAACCCTGGCTTATCTTTCTCTGTTTAATGTTACAGGCTTTATTTGAAACAAAAGTAAACTCCAGATTGAATCATAGAATACCAGGTTGAAAGGGACCTCGAGGATCATATAGTCTAACCTTGCAAGGTAAAAATAAAATAACAATTAAATATATATATAAATAATTTAAATGAGACGGCCCATCACCCTGTCAATCTGTCCAGTGTAGAGGAATCCACCACTTCCCTTGGGAGATTATTCTTACCATACTTTGAAAATGTAATGAGTTATATAATGCTTAGAGTCACGTTTATCTAGAAACCTGTTTATTTTAGCAAGTTGTTAAGTAACAGTATTAATCTCTCACAATCTTCAGTTTTGGGACTCTGTTTCAAGACTGTCCAATCCATGCTGTAATGAATGAGCTACACCATTTATTTATTTATAACATTCTGAAACCAAATTGTGTCTTTCTAATTTTAAAATTTAATGTGTAGAATTAATTACCCTGGTTTCTCTAAGCATGTTAGATCTATAAAGAGCAAGTGAAGCTAAATATGATACCTTCAAATTTGCTTCCAAATGTAGCTAGAGTTTGTATGCTAATACAATGGATTCTTTGTGCCCATTAAATCCCATGCTTTTCTTTGAAATTCAAGTTGATTTACGGTTTAATGTATACACTATTTATACATGCCCTGGAGAGCACATCATATAACTACTTGATGCAGGTCAATAGCTTCATGCTCAAGTCTGCATTAATATTTCAGTAAGATAATCTTAATCAAAGGGTATCCTGTCTTGCTCTCTGTAGTACAGTAATATCCTGTAATCACACATGGTTCACACACACAGACCTGTGATTATGACTAAAGAAAGCTACATCCTTATACATAAAGCACTTCATGATTGTTGCGTATAATGAAGAGACAGTTCTTGTGTTAACTTCTTTTTTTTTTTTTTTTTTTTTTCAACATCCTCAAACTGTTCCACTTCTGCATAACCAGCAACTGGACATAGATGACTGCATGAAGCTTTGAGCCTTTTCCGAGGGCTGCTGCATCCCTCGGGCTATGCAGTCTTCCCTGTGCCTTGCCTCTATTGATCCATTGTGAATGCCTGTCACATTTCATTCAGTTGCTTGCAGAAGTCTGCATCTTACCTCTTAACTAAACAGCCTGTACCAAGACTTGGGTTTTTTTATGCTTATAAGAACAGAAGAAATGCTCTACTGGGTCAGAACTGTGGTCTCTCCAGTCTAGGATATTGTTCTTCACTGTGCCAGTAGAAGATGCTATTTAGGGAGAGCGCACTTGGCTTGAAGCTTCAGACAGGCTGGAAGCAAAGCAAAGGGTGGCTGAATGAGCACATCTGAACACCAAATGAAAAATTCAGGGTCAGTCTTCTGCATCTGACTTCAAATAACATACACAGGTGTTAATGCTTCAGGCAAGTTTGCTCAGAATCTAGAAGCAGCCCTGCTTGCTTGAGGGAATTCGGACAAAACATTAGTAGAAATCAGTCTCCAAGAGAGTTTCTTAGCTCCTGCAAGTACTTTTTAATTCTTTCATCATGAATGATGGAAATTTGTGTAGAATATTTATATAGAACAAGCAATCTCAACAGAAAGGTTAGCCACTACTCTAGAGAAGTATTATACGCTCTTCACAATTTTCTGGTCTTGCTGTGTAAGAGATAAGATTGGTTTGCAAGAAGTAACTAAGCTGGAATACCTCAGCTTCCTGAGTTAACTGGAGTATATAACTCTGACTTAAGTGGGTTTCTCTGCAGTCTGTGCTTTGCAGATGGGACGCTTGTAAGCTCCGTATTTATAATAATGGAACAAAAGCTTAGTGTTTTTTTTTTTTTTTTTTTTTTATTATAGCAGCTATGCAGACTGTGTAATAGCTTTATGGGATTGCAGAGGCTTCAAGAAGGGCATCCTGCTCTCAGATATAGCAGTTCAACTTAACCCCAGCTAAAATATTTAATTCCGTAACAGTCAAATGACTGTTTACTTCTGTAAGGCAAGTGAGCAATTTGATTTCACTCTACAGTACCTAGAAGCAGAGAGTAAGTACATATGTTACTCATGTTAGAATACTAGCTATGCAGAGAAAGCTCTAGAAAAAAGAAAAGCCTAGTCCATCAGTCATACAAATTCTTCACTTGTTCACCATGAGTTTTAAGTGCCTAGTTTCTTGAGTAATTAACGGAAAAAAGAAAAAAACAACCCAGAACTGAGGTAAACTATGTGTATCACTTCAGATTTCACATACACTTAACTGGAGAACCTAGCAACCTGTAACACTGCTTCCTGCAGGTGAGGCATGTAAGTGAACTTACTGTCATCTGGGAATCCCCTACATTAAGGAACACAAAACATACTACTTTACTGTAAACTACCCATACTAATTCAGAATTGGTGTGATACAAAAAAAGGTACATCCTCACTAAAAGCTTGACTCTGCTAGATCTGTAATAGGAGCAAATATCAGCCATTGCCTGAAGCTAGTTTACTTGAACCCATGCAATAGTGATTAACTTAACAGATGACATGATCAGATGCTTATTTTCTTAAGGCAAACATAGGGTATGTGAACAACGGCTGTCAAGATGGATAGCAAATAGAGTTCTTAGTCTTTTAGTGTACATTTTCTGCTGTAGCTCAACCAGAAGAATAAACTGAAAGGAAACCAAGTAAAAGAGATAATTTTAATAAGTAAAAGTAGAAATAGCTGTCCTTCAAAAATCAGGATATTGTGCATGAATGAAAACATTTTAAGGAGGGGCATTAACTCCTAATAGAAATGTATCCTGTACCTCTCTTTTTTAGCCCAAGAAAGTATCTGTGAAAACACAGGTTGATCTGGAAAACAGGCATTCCTCCTGAGTTGGTGCTTTCCTACATTCTTGTGTTCTCTTGGGAAAGACCAGAGCTTGTTGAAACTTTAACATTTTAGTCTGAACTGACCTTCAAAAATCCAGAATATTGTGCACAAATGAAAACATTTTAAGAAGGGGTACATTTTTTTTCACTTTCCTTCCATCTAGTCCGCGTTTATTCTGTTAGCTAGCCCTTTTCTTCTGCCTCGGCAAAAGCAGCAGCCCCTTAATCCAGATGCCTTTCTCCTGAATTATTATTCTGGAAATAGAATGGGTGTTACTACTGTAAAGACAGAAGCCAACAAAGCCTGCTTTCCTAGAGTCTCAGCATTTTCAGCCCTCAGATCTTAAATCATCAAGAATCTCATTTATGACTTCTGACTCAAGATTGGATCCTCTGTAGTCTAATGAAGTGCCAGTGTGACTGAAAACTGTTCCCTCAGGACACTTACAGAGTCTCTCCCGTGTGAATGCTTTGGTGTGTAAGCAAAACTGGCCTTACACCGAGGCTTCTCCTACAGGTAATACTTAATAAGGTCACTGGTGTCTTTTTTTTTTTTTTTTTTTATGAGCTATATCCTTTGTTGAAAGTTGCCAGTAAGCTCCAAAGTTATTGTGGGTGACATGAAAAGTGATTAAATAACCCTTGTTTCTGAAAGAAGAACCCGGGAGCAAAGAAAGACCCAAGGAGCTGTTTTCAGTACCAATGCTGTTCCATTTTTATTTTTCTCACTCTCGCTTTCATAACAATACTTCTAGGATGTATTTAGGCTTTATTCCAACACATCAAAGGTCTCTAGTTCTAGCAACCTCTTAGAAAAAAACCTGCGCTATGACCTGGGGCATTTCTCATCTGTCTTATTTGGGAGATGATATTTTATATAATCAGCTCTTTTGTGTCCTGCACCTGCAGAAAATTCAGTCCATTTCCCATCCTGAAATTGGATACTTATCTATTCCTCTATTTCTTTGCACGTTGAGCATTTTAAACATATTTTGCAGTAACAATAAAAAAACAACAATAAAAAAAATACCAACCAAACAACAACACCTCCCACCCCCCAACCCAAACAAAAAACACACTGCCAAGAGCTTATGCGTTTTGAGCTAAAAGTTTGTTTGGTTGCTCTAATGAAGTGATTTTAAAGGAGTTACTGAATATGCTCATAGCAGCTTAGGCATCATGAAAATATCGACAGACATACGCACCCTAAATAGGTACATATGGGATGATGTTTTCACTTGATGCAAAAGGACAGATCTCTCAAAAGGACAGTACACCTATATACATATTTTAGTTTGTTTTATTTTTTTTTCCCCTCATTCTATTAGAAGAAATGAAAGGCTACTTCTGGTGGAATTAATTAGTTTTTAATTCAGATTCCCTTCCCACCCTCCCTCAAGCATTTCCCCTGCAATTTGCCATCATAGCATTACAGAAATCTTTCTTAGCTATCTGTAACTGATGTAGTCTGAGAACAAAAATTACTTTTGAGCAGATTTAAATATATGTATCCAAGTAGAAAAAATGCAGAAGTGGATGCCCTAGATCTTAAAAAACTGCCTTTCATTTTAAGTAGTTTCTTGAAGAAGGAGGTGAATGTTAGATATTATATTGTATTTTCAGAAATACTATTTTTTAAACACCAGAAAACTTTTTTTCTGCTTTATGTTAATGATCTGATTTTTACCCTGATAGTGTCTGTTAAAATGAAATCATACAGACTTAGAAATATCTTTTCCGACAGAAAGAGACAAGTTAAGCATATCAGAGCCAATGGGAATGCATGCAGTTTAGGGATTTTGTTGTTATAGATCATAATATTCTCATACTACAGGAGAGATTACAGAAATATGGAATAGCCTTATTTTGTCTGACACTGTAAAGAAAGAAAGACTTAAAGGATTAGTTGTGGTAATTTAGCTGTTTCTTTTCAATGTATTGTGGTATAATAGAAAATAATGCAGTGCATATCCGGAACATGAAAGAGAGCCTCTGGTCAGAATCTTGTTAATGCCAGAAATGATTTAAAGCTTGCTAACAGTCCCAGTTTTCTGTCCCAGAAATGACAACACAAGATGTGACACCTCTTATTCTAATGCTACGTAAGAGCATATCATGCATGTGATTAAGATATCATTCAACACGACTAATTCCTCGAGATTCACTTCTCTTCATTGTTAGAAATCTGAGGACAGGAGAAGAAAGCAGGATTAGATTTTAGATGGAAGCTGCTAGTTTGACAGGGCATGAAAGAATCTAGCTACTTTACTTTCCAATGTCTGTTGAGAAGGATGGGCTAAGGAGGCAAAGTGAACTGTTTTTCACTCAAGTAAGCTAAGCACCTAATTTACACATTCATTGGACACAAAGCTTCAGTCACTGGGCTAACAAATCACCATAATGAAGCATTTGCACACCCACACACATTTATACACATGTTATTGCTCAGTTTGCACCTGCAATGATGGTGAATAGATGTGTAATTGCATACGTAAGCTGTTGAAAGAACAGCTACTAGGCAGGGTCTATATAGCTGTAGTTAAGTGTCTGCTTTTTTTTTTTCCCATATTGCTGTGGTTGGCAACTTTTTGGGAGCTGTTTTACCACATAAATCCTTCTCTTCCATTACACAATTCTCAAAGACCTTTCCAAGCAGCCTGAGTGTACTCTTCAGGTGTTGGTATTGAGTTGTGAACATGTTGGGTTACTGCTTTAAGGGCTCATGTCCCTCTCAAAGTCAGAGAGCCCCAAGTCTCCCCATTCCTGACTCTAAGCTCAGAGCAAGGGCAGGTGCTAAAGGGCCAAAGTTCAAGCATGCTCAGATTTTGCAGGTAGAGGAAGTTGGGTAGAAGAGTTCAAAAATGGGAACTAGAAGATTCCCTGGAGAATAACAAATGCTACATGCTGAAATCTGCAAAATTTGTCCCATATGTGTTGCTAATGGGAGTACTGTGTTTCCTGCTTACAGCTTCCAAGTCAGATCTTATCACAAATCAGTAATTCCATCGTTGGAAGAGCCACTAAAATACCAAAGTCCTACCACTTCTTTAAACACCGAAGTCACATTCCAAACTTTAAAATCATGACTGTTGTTGTGAAATTTTTAATTATACCTTCTCAGAATCCAGTTTTTGTTCCCTTATTTCCCATGTAATATATATCTGCGCACAGAACAAAATCATTGCTAACTCGGATGTTTTGTATCCTCCAGAAATAGCACTGAGATTCCTTTGTAGGCCTTTTACCATTGCAACAAGCCTGACTGACCCAGTGCTCCTGCTCTCATCTTGTCATTTGGGTAGCTTTCAGAAGGTAGGACTTCAAAGCAAGTCTTCCAAAATAGTGTGTCTGGAGTGGTTTTAAGTAGCTGCTTTATTTCATTGTTGTTCTGCCCCTAACACACTCTGCTTTCTGAGATGTGAAGGCTTCATCTATTCCTCTGCCATCTTATTTCTGCTTGAGGTGACAAACTTGTTATTTAGGATTATTTCTCATGACATATGGGTTATTTACAACAATTGTTTCCCAAAGATGTAAATATTATCATATTCACAAATTGTCAGCAACTTTGGGATCACAGGTATCATCACACGGTATTTGTTTAGTCTTATCCATTTATCTGCATATCAGCAAATTCAGAGTGACTCCAACATCAGATTCCAGTAAAAGTGATGTTCAAATAGCAATTATGTTCTTTTTAGAGTTTTGTGTGAAATTTAACAGTTTAAACTATACATTTGTAATGGGCATTTAATGTCTCTGATACCACTGTCTGTCAGTTTGAGTGAGGATAATGGAAGCTCACAGTTGCATGTCTAAACCAGTGTGTCGCTGCAGAACTATTTGTACTATTTAAATGCATGGACACTAAAGCATGGACACTAAACTGTAATTCTCTCTCAGGTCTTGTGCTATCGTATAAACCATGTCCATTGAAAATTGATTTGATATGCATAATCACTATTTAATTGTAGTATCTTCTAAGTAGGCTATTTTATATAAATTAAAATGATAGCATAGGACAAGTATTATGGTTTTCTTTAATAAGCAAGCTATTCTGATTACCCTGTCCTAATAGCATAATTGCATCTGTATGGTCTCTCCTCAGCAATAATTCTGGTAATTACAGTCTACATGTGGTCCTGGTTCCGATGGGAGAATTCTCAAAGTATGTATCTAGATTCTTCTGCACTGCAGCTATGGTCAAGCTCTAGGATATGGGATGGTAGCCATCAGGGTTTATTAATTCTGTATTTTTTACCATTGTTGCCCAAAAAATAATAATTTCAGCCTTTGTTGGTGGACAGAAGTAGGAAAAGGAGAAGAAAGGAGGGAATAGGAGCTGTCACATATTTACCTAAATATTTTGGTGTATTTTCCCATTCAACATATTAGATGAAAAGCACATCTCAAAGAATAGTCTGGATTTCCTACATTTCCTTTCTTCATGGCTCATGTCAGTAAAGTCCATCAAGCCTATATAGTCACATTCTCAAACTGGTTGAGGGAGCTTAGGAGAGGCCAACTTCAAGCACCAACTTGGATGCTAATATCCATTTATAAGAAGTTGCTCAAACTTCAGCAATATTTAGCACTGAATCTCATTCAGTGCAGCTATAAGAGCTGTTTCTTATAAAATAATTTAGAATGCAGAGCTGAGGATGAAGCCATTTGGCCATCATAAGAGATGAAAACAAGGGTTTTAGATTCAGGAGGATTATCTGTGGAACTATTTTGTAGAAGTGCTTGGACAAATCTAGTCTGGTAGCCTTTAAGAAATATTACATAACCATCCTCATTTCCCATTTTTTTCCACCAAAAGTTACCTTTACAACTGCAATATCCATCCTATTTTCAGAATATTCTTATCCTCCTCTCAATGATAAAGACTCTAGAAAACCAATCCCCAACCAAACTTTGTCCCCTCAAAAAAAGAGAAGAGCCGCACAATTATGTCTGTAAGTAATTAAGTTATTGCTAACAGCTTTATACAGAAAGTACTCAAATAATGGATCCCAGACAGCACAAAAAAAATATAACAGCCTGAACACAGCACCTGAGGTTTGAAGGGGCCCAAATAACCCATCCTGATGATGTGACTAAGCCCTGATAGGAAGGACTGGAAGGACAATTTCACTGTTGGAAATGTTGCATATGAAATTCTTGTTTTGTAAACACCAGAACTCAATTCTTCTGGGAATAGTGCAGTCACTTCAAGGAAAAGTATAGCTTGATATGCACTTTTTTTACTATACAATAAGAGATTTAATGAAATGGCTTGGGGGACTGAAATAAAATTTTTCAGCTATTCATATAGGATTTTGTAGCTGATTTAACCATTTACCTAGAATTGTGATGCAGAGCAAGTAATTGCACATGTTAATGGCAATTACAGTAACTAACAACATAATTAAGTGGTTTGCATTTGCACTCATGGGATTTTTGTGCATACAAATGATTGGTATATTTCAGCATCTGATTTTAGAAATTCTCTTTATTGTATGTAAATCTTCTCTTTCATATGTTGTTGCCATGCCTATTTTGTTTTGCGCAATATATTGTGCTAAAGATTCAAAGCCTTTAAGCCTACAGTTACTGTTGCTATATACTTCAACCAAATCATTATAATTGACCGACTGCTTAACTAGACTGGAGGAATAATGAGTTTAAAAAAACCCCCAAAAACCTAAAAACTAAAACAACAACAAACAACACAAGACAAAACCCAAAACACACTGATTCCCAATTGGTAGGTTATAGTGGATTTGTTAAGTCTGGGAGTGCCTGTTCTGGAGCTGCATACCTCTAGGGTGTGAGCTTCTCCTCAGAAGCAGAAGAGAACAGGGACTTCTCATTCCCATTTACAAAGGGCCAAATTTTAGTTTGAGTGACACCCAGGTTGTCTGAGTGAACCAGAACACAGGAGCTGTCATTAAGCTTATCCCCTTTCACTTGCTCCTAGTTTCTTCACACCTAAGACATGCCAGTACCTTTCCAGAGTAAGCCAGGTAGACTCCTCCGAGAGACCATAGCTGATGTGACTGTTGGGTAGGGTAAGGGTTTTATTGTGTATCTTCAGTTTTGGATAATTCTGCTGAGATTACTCTTGAGGTATCTGCATAACCCATTTCACCATGAAATGGAAAAACAGAAATGGGAAGGAATCCCCTAAGATCAGAGAGCCAGTGTACATAGGAGAACACTGCAGAAAGTTTTAGCTGTATCAGTTGTATGGTGTGGCAGTTTTATAATGCAGCTAGACTTTTTTCAGGGAGCAGAGTGATTCATGGCAGAAGAGACAGAGCTAATGATGGTTGAAAAGTTCTAATGATGCCCTTTGTGTACAAGTGAAGTACAAATCCATTATATTCTGCTTTCATTTTATTAATTAGTCATTCATTACTCAGTGCACTATCAGTTAAGCCTCTCTGAAGAAATTCTTATTATACTGCTTTTATTTGTAATAAATATATCAGTCTCTGATTAAATGCCTCAATCATTAGAGCAGGTTTAGAGGATACAGTGTAATCTACTTCTTTACAGTATGACCCAAGGCTTCGATGACATTATAATTAAAGAATGCTCTAGTGGACAGACCAACCACCCACAGCACGCATCCTCAGTAGTCTCATCCAAAATCATAATTATTATAGTTCAAACTAAAATCAGTCTTCAGGAGTGTCTCAATATACACCCTCCAGGACCATCTCAATATGCATATGTCTCAGAACACACCGAGTCAGTCTGTGCTGGAACAAAGCATGTAGTAAAACCCAGTTACAAACCATGGTTATTAAAATCACAAATTCTTATTTCAGAGCACTTGCAGATAGATATTTAATTTATCACAAGCAATGTACCAAATGGTCATGTTAGTCTGGGAACACACTCAAGTGGTTCACTCTATTCTAATTTGGCTAACTTCTCCTAGAAGTTATAGTGGTCTCTCCCATTTAACAAAATTAGGCAACATCTGTACAAAGCAAGGTCTGGATAACCAAGCATATGTTTTGCACACATGCACATAAACTTAATTAAGAGTACCACTCAGTCATAGAGCAAATTGACATAAGGTTTTGGGCCAGATCTGAGCAATGCCACCTGTATTTGGCTGCTGAACTCATACAATACACGTCGAACACTGCAGAGATAACCTAGCAAGTACAACTTGATAATGGCAGAAAAATGGTAATACAATCAAAGAGAATGTGCAGATATAAAGTAAGAAGGTGCAAATATATTACTCATCGGGAATTATTTGCTCAGTTATAATGGATATCATTACCTCTAACTAAAGAAATAAGTGCTGTAAAAACAAACTTGGGTCATTCTATAAACTTAATTAGTAACTATTAATCTTCCTAAACTTACTGCCTTCTCAACCAGTCAAAAACCCCCAGACTTCTGCCTTCAGTTCCTCAGATGACCCATAATAACTTTCAGATTACATTTTATTTCACTGATGCTGACTTGAAACAAGTTCTGTCCTTCTCAAAATACAGAAATAGCTAAAAATGAGAATTCAAGAGAAAGCCCTCCTTACTTCTTTTTATAGTCACAGTTTGATTTTCATGCACGGCAGTAGCTCTAAGGCATTGAAGCTATTAGATCATTTTTAGTTCTACCTATTATGTGAGCTGTTTCAGAAGAGAGAAAAACCTACTCAAATATATTTAAAGATAAAAGCAAAACATGAAATACAGCATTTTGAATGTATGCCAGCATCTGCATCAATGACATTCACGAGCCAACTGCATTCTAAAACAATCACACAGAGCCTGAATTCACAGCCTGAACCATTACAGCAAAACCTACCAAATTTAACGTATACAGTTGTTTCATCTTCATTGTACTATCAAAAGATGGCAATCATACATCCCAGCCACAGCACTTTGATTTTTTTCACTAACTCACACCAGTTTTTACCAGTCACAGCAGCCTAAAGCAGAGGAGGGCTTTATACTCAACTGGGGAGAAGCTGTTGTAAGGGGAAGCCACTCTGTTACCTGCAGTATGACTGGTACCAAACATACTTGGCCACCTGTGATTTCTAATGAGCATGGTTTTCAGCTGGTAGAAAATGTCTGGCTGTACTGGAATCAGGGTAGTTAACTCAAGCTGAGGAACTGGTGTGTTCTCTTATCTTTCACTTTCTCCCACATACACCCCCATTATCTTTAAAATGTTTTAACTGCTTTTACTGGGCAGAGGAGGAGAGAAGTAAGGTAGCTTCTTGTCAGTGTAATTTCTTTATTCTCTTTTTTTAATTGAGATGATAGGCCTATGTACCCTACTAGTCTGGAGAAGAGAAGGCTCTGGGGAGAGCGAATAGCCACCTTCCAGTACCTGAAGGGAGCTTACAAAAAGACTGGAGAGGGCCTGTTTACAAAGGTCTGTAGTGAAA
>JANIJG010025585.1:6510-28052 GCA_024611175.1 Megaceryle torquata
TTAGACTTAAAGCAGGAAGTTGTGTTTATAAATGTAGGATATATTAGACTTAAAGCAGGAAGTTGTGTTTATAAATGGAACATATATTAGACTTAAAGCAGGAAGTTGTGCTTATAAATGTAGGATATATTAGACTTAAAGTAGGAAGTTGTGTTTATAAATGTAGGATATATTAGACTTAAAGCAAAATGGTGGTATAAAACCAAAATTACTTCTCATTTTCTAATGGCAGTGTTAAAATAAAGGAGATTTCTTGTTAAATTCCCTAATATCTTGGAGTTTTGTAAACTGTTAAGTTCTATACTACATTGTCATTGGTTAACTTTTATTATTTCTTATTCAAAGTCACTCTAAGTTACTGTTAAAATGACTATATAAGCCTATGGATGACAGTATCTTATTTTAAATGCTAAAACTAGCATCTAAAAGTATTCCCTCCCAGGAACTGAGGTACCCACTGCCTTTCAATGCTCTCATTTCAGCTCATCTCTATTTTAAATAATGTCTTGGAGAAACATTTTCCCCAACTTGCCTTATGCATTTTAAGCAATAAGAACATCTTCAAAAGCTGGGTTATCAGCTTCTTCATGGATATATTTTTTTTTTATAGTTACTCTGCCAATATTCTATGCTCTGTTATCTACAAATTGTAAAGTTCACAAATTCATCAAAATCACTCAAAACCCCAATTTTTTGTAAAAAACCTACACAAATATACCTGTATTTTGCTATCACAGCAAAGTCAGAGAAACTATTTCTATTTCAGCTTGCATTTGATATGTGATCTGTTACTTTACAGGAAGTATTACTTCAGACTGGTGTGTTCATTAATGCTCCACAGAGAAAAAACAAAGTCACCTCTGTCACAGGATTACATGTGAGAAATTTCAGCCAGACTGAGTATTTACTGTGCAATTAGATGGGTGTCAACTTCCTGCCTTTAAGAGCTTTTATATCCTTAACTAGGAAGAAATCACTGTGCTGATAATAACCATCTATCTTGGCATCAAACTTTCAAAGAGGACTGTACCATATCATTTCTCACATTAGTCTTTGGAAAATATGACAGTGTTACAGTAGATGTTTTATGGCCTCACAGAAAAGACTTATCAGTATTCCTTTCACAGAATTTACAGGTGAGATGTCAGTCTCCAAACTCTAGGCCTAGATGAGGGCAATTGTACCAGGAAAAATTTTTTGCTACCCCCTACTAGAAAGAGAATTTCCACTGCAGTGCTAGGGATGCTGAAGTAGAGGCTTGAGGCTGAAATAATATTCACATGTGTTTTCAGAAGCAGTTGGTGATACAGTGTGCTGATTCTACTCTTCCTTAGCCACAGACCTCTCTCTGATCACCAGCAGAAATGTCCCTTTCAATGCAGTATATTAAAGCTATTGACTACTTGAACAAAGGACACCATACTGTCAGCACTTCCCACCTGAGGTGATTTCTAAAGCAACATTATTGTCTTTTGATTATTTGCTATATTAAAAAGACACACATGGAAAATTTAGGTAGAAATTTCAATGCAGCATCATATCAGAAGGAATATAGCTTGTCTCTTAGCAGCTTCTAGATGGCTTCTGGTCCATCAGAGCCTCTAATATGGCCTTTTGGAGCATAAAGGGCCTGGGGGCTTTGTGGACACGATCTGAGAGTCACATAAACTAGGGTGCCTTTGCAGGATGACATTTTGGATTACGCCTGTTACTGTGATAGGATAGAAAGGTGCATCTCCTCACTCCCAAACACCGCCCGTGTGATCTTCTCAAACCACAAAATACCAGTAGTAAATACTTTAAAAAAATCCCACATAGCTTTCTAATAGGTTTGGGTTGGTTTTTTTTGATGGCAGCACCAGGAAGAAATGCAAAAAATCCAATTTCTCCCTGCTGATTTGAGTGTGGTGCTATTTCTGCCCTGAGCTGGGAATATCACTTTATTACATGATGTCTTACCATCATCCTTGTCAGGTACAATGGTAATTCGAGTGCTTGGGAATTCTGCACCAATTCTTCCACCCATTGGCATGCTTAGTAAAACATCAAAGGTCTCAGCCTCTTCATACAAAGAATCATCTATGATGACGACCCGACACATCTTTTCTCGTTCGTCTTTGTCAAAACGTAGAATGCTGTTGTGATCTTCAGGCCTGGATATGTAGTCAGAGTAAGAAAGTACAGAGGTTGGGGCAGTGCCAGATGCTGTACCTGTGGCATAAAAGGAAAAGAGTCATTATAAATACCACGGCTCTAACGATCCGCTCACAGAGTCTGAGTTTTATTTTCATTGTCTTTTAACTTCTATTTACTTTTTTAGGTGATAAGATGGGCTGAAAACTATGACCAGGCTACATTTCTGAGGTCTGTGGATAAACTACTCTGTATATGATGCAATGCAAGTATCTGGCTCCTCAAATGCATTTCCAGTTTTCCAGTCAGAAGGAATACTGTATTCAACCACAATCTGACAAAGAAGACCCCGGGAGGATTACCAGCTAATGCCCTTAGTATATTTTTACCCACTGCAAGTGTTGGTGGACCAGAAATTGACTATTACAGATCGAATTTGATAAAAACAAATTATCTTGATTCCAGATTACGTCACAAAAAATGTTGCTTTATCTCTCCAGATGAAAAATAATAATAAAATCACAAGCACAGAGACACCAGGCTTTGCATGGATGTAATTAATGGGACATTGGAAGACAGAGGAAGGAGAAGCGTGGCAATTAAGAAATACTATTTAATACCAATTTTTTCAAGCTAAAGAGAAGTAAAGGGTACCCCGAGCAACCACTGCAGTGCTTGCAGTTCTCTTCACTTTCAGACACGTGAGGCTGCATATAAAAATCTTGCAAAAGGATAAAAAACACAGATGCTCTTTAACTATTACCAAGTGGCAGAAATTTGGCACGTGGTAAATTTTCAGCTGTATTCAATAATACTCTAAGACAGATTGCAAAGTTGAATACATTCCCAGTTGAGAGTGAAGACATTTAGATGAAAAAGTAATTAACAATTAGAAGCAATTGTATTTTGCAATAGGTGGAACAATTTTTTTCTTTTTTGCTTTTCTGTCTCTTTTCCATTTTGCCTTTTTTTTTTTCTTTTTCTGTAATAGATTCTGTTACCTTGTTGTGTGTAGCAGATAACCATCAGTTCCTGGCTAACATCTCCACTTCTTCTGACTGGAATAAATAATTCACCAACATCTTCTTCAATAGTATAGGTGGACTGAGGAATAAAGACAGTGGATTCTGCAAAGAACAGACACATTTATTTATGTGGATTTATGGCCTCAAACAGTCACCTGTTAAATAGCTTGGAGACTTTTAGCATATTCTAAAGTGCAACAAAAAACTCTCCTTTATCAGCAATGGTGCTAAATTGTAAGAAAGACTGGGTGAGAGTTGTAGTCTTTCAGAAGTGGAAAAGAAAATCTGAACATTAGGTCTGAATTCACAAGTCCTTACTAAGCAGCCTCTAATGTCACTAATTTACTTATGATGCAAGAAAGTGGAGAATTTGTCCACAAGGACAACTTGGGGGTTTTTTTTAATTATTATTTCCTTATTAACTGTTAATCACAGAAGCATTAATAGCACAGCTCACACACAGGCTGTGGTTCTGAAAGGTCATTCTTTAGCTTACTGAGTCAAGACAACCAGGAAAATCATTTGAGATTGAGGATGCAAGATTGAGCTCTTGCTATCTTACTCTAACTTGGAGATTTGATTTAAGTTGGCTACACTACTACACTCCTGTTTTACTCAGAGAAGATCTAGGCAATACAGTCAGCAAAGTCTGGAGAGCAGTCTCACCCTAAAATGAACTGGACCAAAGGATGTCAAATCTGTTTTTTAGGAAAAAAAAAAAAATCAATAAAATGCATTTTAAACTCCTTCATTATTTTATATTCATATAAACACATTGCTAAATTTTATGTTGTTCCTGGGATTCAGTATCAGTTTTGCTTTTGTTCTCTCAAGAAAAAAAAGATGATTATGGACATAATTATAAAGCACCTTTACAGTTTAATTAATATGAGTGCAACCCAGAGAGAATATAATAATTCTATATAATATTAAATCAAGTGGTATCAGCTGACTGCACAAAGCAAATCTTGTTATTATTTCAGAACAATTTGGCAAACAATGTTCTGAAAATTGCCATGTGACTACTTTGAAAACATGTTCCAGGTTTTATTTCTCCAACTGGAAAATGCTGCTAGCAAGACTTAAGGTTAAAAGCCTGCCTTAAAAATGCTGTAATTCAGGTTTGATAAGCTCTAGACTCTTCCATTATTTCAGCAAGTCAAAAATTCAATGTGAAAACCACCAAATCCCCATCTTTTTCTTTTAAAGTAAAAATACCAAAAAGAAACCCCAATGTTTTGTTCCTTTTATTTCTCTCTTCAGAATCAAATTGACAAAATTAAAAACTCTGTCCTTCAAAAAAAAAAAAAAAAAGAAGGAATCTGATTTGTCCTCTGTCCTATTCCCTGTTTCTCTCAGAGTAGGAGTAAAATGACACTATAAAAGTTTCACAGACCTTGTGAACAATATTAAAGCTTAGATAAAGCTTAGAATGATGTGTACCACCTTAGTTAGTATAAGAAAACATATCCTTATGCAATCACTTTTTGGAGTAAAACATCACCTAATGTCCCATATACCAAAGGACTGGTGCAGCTTTTCAAAGAAGTGCACTATTTTGGTGCTAAGATGACACCATTCAAATCAATAAATTTTAAAATAAGTTTCACTGGAAGTAGAATAAAGCTTTTGATAGTTCCTATCTAATTAGCATCTGGACTTATTATACCCTGCACTTTAAAAGAGAAACAGGAAACCCAGTCCTTCCCCTCAAAGTTCTTTCTGGATTTTTCCTGTATTTATTCCTTGATCTGCAGCTGTGCGATTTGATTTCATCCTATGCAACTTCATTTGATGTATGATTACTACAAATTCTCTGGAACTGTAAAAATTTTATCTTAATAGAAGAAATAGAAGAAAATTATCCTGGCATTACGAAGGCTCTGATTATTATCTGGAGTTGGGCTATCTCACTGATCATAGAAAAGACAGATTGAACACATTTTCAAGTCATTTCTGTGTCTCATGCCCACTGCTTTTCAAATTGAGCACTATTTTTCTTAGTGATTAAATATGGATGTCAGATAATCTCTGGCTTAACTTGCATTTCTAACTATGAACTAAGAAAACTCTGAAGTTTTCCTGCCCATTCCTCTTTAAATGTTAATAAGGGAAGACTAAATAAAAGAAGCTGCTACAGTTGTCCAACACTTGAGAGATTCCTTAAAGACAGTTTTGTATGACCATGGCCCATGGGTTCAAGTGTCTGAAAAGCAAAGTAAGCAGAGTACATTCTAATCTTTGTCAATTTTTATTTTTAATTAGCTTTTTTCTTCATTTAAATTTAACCATAATTTTATTTGTTCTTTACCCAGCTTTCGCTGTACTTGGTCTAGTGAACTGTACCCTTACTGAGCTTCTCAGCTTGAAATTAAGGCCTAACAGATGCAACTATTCTGCTCCAAATTGGGACTAACCAGGCTGGACTTTCCTATATGATCCCCTCCCCCATGAATTATCATGGTAGAGTAAAAAGGCAGCCTCCAGCCACCTGTGCAGATAAACTCTGTCTGCAAGTACATTGAACCAAACTCCCATTATACCTAAAATGAAGACAAAACTAAACTAACTAACTAAATAAATAAACCTAGAAAGAATATATCATAGGAAAAATGTAGGTAGGTCCCAAGGTAGCATGCTACCTTGGTTATATATTCATGGATCACTTAAACTGATACAGGACAAACAGCTACCCAATGCCCAAGTCTGTCTGCAGAAATACTCTGAGGAAAGCTTTACTATCTATCCACTGTTACTCAGCATTTGCTGTCTTGTTTATCTTTTGGGATATGCACATACTGGCAGTATAGCTCTGGAAAGGTTCTTACCATCTCCTGGGTCAATAATTTCCACCGTGGATACATCAGGAAATTCCAGAACTGCCATGACAGGCTCAGAAAGAACAATTTGAAAGGACTCAGACTGTTCATGTTCACCATCACTCAAAATCCGTACTCGCCATGTAGCTAAAGTTTGGCCAGGATTAAACTGCACCTGCTTTTGGGCTTTTCCTCTGAAGTCTTTATCTTTCTTGGCAGTACCATCTTTGGTGCTAATACCTGCCAAAATCAGAAAATCAGGTCATTAAAAACATCACTTGGAATTTTTATACTTAAAAGAAAGGTTTAGAAAAATAAACTGTTCACAACCCGAGTGTTCAAGCCAACTCCATTCTCTTGATGAATTTTATATTGGTGTCACACATAGAGGTGGAAGCACATCAGTTAACATGAAAGACACTTTAGACAGAATTAGCCAAAGCAAAAGTAACTACAAGAAAAACTCTACATTATCTGAGGTTACACAGTCAAGTTTCCACTTCTCCATAATTCAACCATGGATACCCAAAAAGGTCAACAGATTTTTTCCCCCCACCTTTAATGTTCTTTTGTTCCAGAACATCTAAATAACATGTTGCCTGAAAACCTCAAAAATATTTATTTATCTTAGAAAAAATAAAAACACACCTAGAAAGTTTAGCCTTCAGTGGGAAAGCTGAGGAAAACACAAAGACACAAAGGAGTAAAACATGTGGAATAAGGATGAAAGAAGATGGAAAATCTGATTCATTGTGATCATCATCACTACAATAAGTATTTTTAAAAATTATTTTCCTCTTATTTCAGTGTTTGCATAATGGCAATCATTAAACCCAAGTCAAGCTGAAACTGTGAAGCCACAGGATAAAATCCAGTACAGCTCATCTCACTGAGACAGCACAGACTTTACAGCCTCAGACTCAGATTGCTCTAAAATGGCTTTTCATTTGTGTTTCCCTCCACCTTTAAGGGTGTCTGACAGGCCCCCATGGAAATTAGACAGTCCTTCAGAACTATCTCCAACTCAGGCATTTGGCCTCTATTTTGAATACCACTCAGTTTAAAGGTTGTTCTCAAGTTTTCAGAGAAAACTTAAAACTTCTCCCTTCTCTGGCTGTTTCTTCTGTATTGTTTAATGTATTAAAACATATTATCCTTCCCTGCAAGCCTTGCCTTTCTTGCTTCCTTCCTGTTCCTCCTCCTAAGTAAGTCATACCCAATATTTTACATAAGCTATAACCCTTCAGCCATTGATGGCACTGCACATGGACCAGAAAGGCCAGTAAGCATCTTAACCAACATCTTTTCTGTTCTTTCCAACTCTGTAATTCCATTTTGCAGGATTAAGGTAGTCAGAGGAAAGTTATTCAAACTGCTTTTGCTGGAATTTGAGTCAGCTCAAATCAGAAACTGAACTCAAATCCACAGGTAGAAAATTTTGTAAACACTCTATTTGAAGGATCAGAAGTCAAATCAGTATCTGATAAACAGCACCAGTAATTAATTTAAACCACATATCCTTAACTCTGTATTTAATTCATCTCTTTTATTTTTTTACTTTCTTCAAAAGAAAAGTATTATCAAAGTCAGTTCACTGTTCAAAACAGAGCCTTTTATGTTAGATCCTGTTAGTACCTATATCCCTCAAATCTCATGCCAAAAGATGTATCCCTACTCCATCTCAATACCTGAAACTCAGGTACTTCTTCAGAAAGAGTCTTAAACAGAAACCTGATTTCTAAGCATGAGCTTGTGCTCCATGTCAGGTAAACACTTATGTATCTCTACAAAATTAGCATTAAATTGAGGGCCTTTTCTAAGCAGTGTAAACTCACCATAGGTTTTGACAAGCAACTGTACAGGGATAATGCTCCCTGGTCCAAATGTATCGCTAGGAAGAGAATGGGAACAGATCCAGTAGCTAGAGACAGGTGTGAGGTTGCAGAACACGATAACAAGATCTTTTTTCACCTTTTCACTCCCCAGACACTGCAAGCAGCTTTCAACACCTCCTGTATCAGCTTCCATTGGCTGCCAACATCGACTGAAGAAAACGAGCCTAATGCTCGTAGCTGCTAATCAGACCAGCTCACAACAGCCTTCCTGGGAAATGAGCTGTGTTTATTGTTGTCTTTCCAATTACTACAACTGTGTTTTCTCAATACAGGAAAAATACCATCTGGATAGGATTTTGTGAAACAAATCCAACAGTGGTATCCATCTCATCAAAGGAAGGGGAACTGGGTCTTGGTTGTTAAGACAAAAATTAATTGAAGGAGATAAAAAAAAAAAAGGTGAAATCATCATAAAACTAAAGAAATCATACACTTAGTATAACAAAAACTACTTGGTTTAATAAATAAACATACTCCTTTGAGTCTATCTTGCTTAGTATAAAACATCAGTAAAAGGACATAGCTGTCTTGATAGATTTTATCAGCTGGGTGGACAGTGATTTAGAGATGCAACTGATAAGTTTAAAAATGAACTTACTTATAAAAGAAGTTTCTCCCAGGTAACCTCTCCGTTTAAGAACAACATCAAGATATTTGGAGTCTTCATTTACTAAATAATACTCCTTTTCTAAGGAGATCCATGCCCAGTTTAGGCGAAAATGTTGATTCTTCAGCTTATTGCCTCCTGCACAACAAAATGATAAAGACATATTTATTATTTTTTCTCTTATTTATTTTATCTTTTTTTGTTAAATCCAACTTTGTTGTTTGAAGTTCATGTAACCTGTATCAGGGGTAAGATGTTCATCTTAGCTGGAAATTACAATCCATAGGTTTTAAAGACTTAAAACTAAGAAATAACAAGAAGTCATGATACATTTGCTGAATATAGGAATAAATTTTATCTTAGATGCATACAAACTAGTCAAATTCATTCCAGAGTATGCTGATTTTCTTCCTTTTCAAGGAAGGTTTGATTAATTCTTAATCAAAATATATTTCAGGTGACTGAATTTAGAAGTTACAAAACTTGAGGATGATCCAAGTTTCTTCAGAAGCTTACTGGTATTTCCAAATGACACACAGTGCAGGACATCATGCAGAACTTCCTCAGTATGACCAGACTGACAGAAGCACTAGAATCATAGAATCATAGCAATGTCTGGGCTGGAAGGGACCTCCAGAGGTCATCTGGTCCAACCCCCCTGCTGAGAGCAGGGACAGCCTCAACTAGAGCAGGGTGCTCAGAGACTCCTCAAGCCCCACCTTGAATGTCTGCAGGGATGGGGCCTCAACCACCTCCCTGGGCAACCTGTTCCAGTGCTCTACCCCCCTCATGGTAAAGAACTTCTTCCTTACATCCAGTCTAAACCCACTCCTTTCTAATTTAAAACCATAAAGAAGACCCATAGTATCCTAACAGACTGGAGATGATACCTACCAGCTTTTAGACTTAAGAAGGTTTACAGAGATAAAAAAGCTTATTGGATTTCTCTAACTATTTTTCATGACCTATCCTCACAATACAATGAATGCCTCCAACTGAGTAAACTGCTGTGATGTTTTGAGAATCAAATTTTCTGTAGACCAAAAGATGTCCTCAGAGTTCTTTTTACACATGTACAACTGTATCAACAAACTCCTGGTGAAGAAAGTGGACTCTGGGAATCCTTTCTAAGGTCTCTACTGTAGCAGTAGCACATTACTTTCCCTGCAGTCTCATCTGAACACAGATGGCCTCTCTGCACTCAAACACTGGGAATTGAAAGCACAGGACAGCAAGCAGTAAACTCAGCTAGGGAAACTGAATGGTTAACATGGACCAAGTCAGCACCTCCAGCTGACAGCCATTGATGATGGCATTGTCCTTAAGTTGGAGACTGTATTTCCTCTTACAAAAATCAGAAGAACCTTCACAGTTGTCAAACAAAAATGCCCATATATTTATCAACAGAAGTAGGGTCCCTTTTTGAAACCCAACCAATGCAGGAATAGGGGAAGAATCCCTCAAAAATTTGGAGAGAACGATACTGAAATCATTTAATTTCAGATGCAAAACATGAAGTACTGGTCTAAAATATGAGCACGTCTCAGCCTAAAACCTGAGTGTGTCTCAGACTAATCTCTCGTTCCCAGCACAAATGAAGTTGTTGTGTTTACAATGAATGGGTTTTGTTTAAGTGTAAAACAGCAGCAAATTTTTATTAAAATGCCAGGCTTCATGGAGTATTTCTTAGTCTAAAAAAGCAATCCAGAAACAATTAATGTAAAGAGATGGCACTCTAAGGCCCAGTTAAAAATCCCAGTTAAAAATGATGCTTTTCCTCATTTGGAGAGGTAACAGCTGAAAAGAGCTAGCACCCGTTTCACTGACTATAAACCAAATATTTGTCCAACAGACTGAAATCTCAGATTAGATTAATGCACTTCTGATAAAATACAGCAGAGCTTTACTTTCTCATGCACAGTTTACCTCCATCTGTTCACTGATTTGCCACAGTAAAAAAGTATTTCTTGTCAACGTAGGGATTCTGGACGTCACAGCTAAAAGGGCACGACAAATCAAGTTCTGTATGCCATCCTATTGAGTGTTTGCTATTACTCCAGAGAATCCTCTCATTTCCATAGCAAAAATAAAATAAACTAGTTCATCTCACTGAAGGCAGATGCTCACTCAGCAACTGTCTTCTAGGAACATTCGCTTGTGGTAGAGGCTGTACCCTGATTTCCTTCCCACAAGGTGCTGCTACAGAACAAGAATTGCTCGGGTGAGGTCTGTCTGAAATGTGCAAGGAATTCCCTTTAGAAATTAATACTTCTGTACACGAGCCAGTAAATAAAGTAAGTCCTCTGAACAACAGAGAAACATATCTAAGTATTTCAGTTCATTAATAGCTTCGCTATTGGAGGAAGAGCCAAATGGAGGTTGGTTTTCCCTTTTAGTTTCTTCCATTCTATTCCTGGAAAAATTAGGCAGCCCTTCCATATGGTTCCACTTTGCTTCAAAGACAAGTTTCTATATTTCTTTATTGACTAGAAAAAAAAAAACCAACATACTTGTTTAATCGCCCATAAAGGCAATGGTACTGTGTAAACAAAAGGAGGGAAATGGTTACTAGAGTATGAGCTGCACTCCTTGCACTACTTCTTTCCACTCTTTTGATCTCTATTGTTACTGACAAAGGGGAGGACTACAAACACACATACCAGAAACTGTAATTGGCACCACAAGAAAACCAGTAACTATGGTGTTAGTTATGCCAGCACTTACAGTAGGTTAGCCTTACGTTATGTCTTCCATAAGGAACAGAATCTATCTTGTTCTTTAGTGAGAAAAGCCATTTGTGTGCCATCCTTGAAAACACTGCCCAATTTAAACATAATTTGACAGAAGGCTAAAAGTTTCTAAGATATAAAAGGAATGAAAATTTACTGCCAGTTAGAGGAGAGACAATTTATTAATATCACTCAGGAGAAAAAATACTGCTGCATGAGCTTACTAGAGAATGTTACGACATTGGAAACCACCCAGCTGAAGGAAAAGCTTCTAGCAGAGTTTGTATCTCTTCAGATAGAAAAGAATCCAGCCTGGGGATGGGAAAGCAATACGAAATCTGACATCTTTTGGTCTACTCTCCAAAGAACTAATTGTTTAAGTCATGTTGAGGGCACAATCTACAGCTTGCTTACACACAGGTCTCCTATATTTCATCTCTAGAGTCTTGAGTAGTTCGACCTTAAATGTAATCTATATCTGCACATAATTACTGAATATATCAAAATTACTATAAAAAAACCCCCAGCTGTTAAAAAGGAACAGTCACATAGAGAAATTTCATCAGCCAGCTACCAAAACAGTTAATTCCTGTCCTTGATCCTATGGAAAACGTTGAAGCACACCGAGTTAGAAATCTAATGATAGGATGAAATTTATGAAGCAAAAAGGACAAGAAAGACAATATGAAAGATTTCATATTGTCTTAATTCTACCTATTTCTTCCTTTCAGCAGTTTCTTTCTATTTTTTCTTAAGCAAAAAGCCCAAACAGTATTATTTCTAGGGAGCTTCCAGCAAGCCTCCATTTCCACAGGGCTACTTCTGCCCCTGAAATATATATTGTCCACCTTTTAGAATCTGTAGTACTAAACCAATCAAATTTTTAATTTTAAGAAAAGAATATAGATATTTTAGATCTTGTTTTCTTCCCTTTGTGCTTTTTGTTTTCAGAAGATAGGTTCTCTAAATTATACAAGCCATTTCATGGTCCAGTGTCCTCAAAGAATAAAACCAATGTTGTTGTTTTTACTATTGTTATTATTATTATTATTATTGTTAGAGATGTCTGACACAGTAGAGCAGGAAGCATATGATACAACTTATCTTAGTTCAGGTATTTACTTTGGGGCCAGAAATCCTAAACTGTCTTTATAGCCAAAGCCAGAAAAGAGGCATTTTGTAAATCTATGACTTATTTTAGGCAGCTATTTTTGAATGAGATGAGCTGTACCTGCAAATATGCAGAAACACATGCAGTTTTCCTCAGCAGCTGCTAAAGATATCTGTTGTGACCAGTTATGTTGTAGACACTTTTATTACAGTCATCTAATGCTGGGTAAGATGAATTCTACCATGCCTGAACTAGATGACACCGAGTTGTTTCTACAAGGTAGTGGAGGCAAGCACCACACAAATGTAAGGTTTGTAAAGAATATTAAGAGTATAGCTTTAAGAAATTAGAAAATATCAGAAATGAAATTGCACATGGCATCTTAATTTGGTTCCCTATTTAATTATCTTCCTTACAATACTATTTCTATAGGCAAATTAATTTTGCATTCCTCACTAGCACTTCCCTTGGGTATAGTCAAACATTTAGCTTGTAGGCAAATAATTAAAGTACTATCCCTCAATGACAGTTTTGCTTTTTTCCTCTCCCAGGCAAGTGCTTGAAATACAAATACATCAGAAGTTTGAAGAGCCATGGGAAGTTTGAAGAGGGAAGGCATTACTGGAATGCTTTTCAAACTAAACAGAAGGAAAGAGAGCTGTATTATGACAAGGTAAATCCAAAGTAACTTTGCTTATATATCAGTGAGATGTGGTTGGTAAGAAGTTGGTATAGTGATGCATGGAAACCTGTTTACTGAATGTTTCTCTTGCCAGAAATCAAGAGTGCAGAAGTGCTAAATCAGAAGATGCTAAAAAGGTTATGGTGCACCAAGACGTTCATCAGAAATGAGAGAGCAGAGGGTAAAAGTTGTGAGACAAAAACTCTGTAAAGGTGCTAAAGCTAAGGTTCTAGAACAAGGTAGGTTACAAAGTCACTTCATGGTTGTGGCTTCATGACTGACTGAGGTTGCTGAGGACAATATCCCCTGAAAAAGTTTGCCTCAATAAGACAAGTTGAAGATGGAAGTCACCTAGAATCAGTCTTTTTCAGAGTCCTGTCAGCAATGCGGTCACGTGTCAGAAAACAGTAATATATTATTTCTGCACAGGTCATCCAACAGGAAATTCCTAGAAAGATCCAGTCATCTGGAAAATCCAGTTTCAGTTACTCAGAATGAATAGAAAAGGAAGAGGACTTGCTCAGTAAACTGGTTAAAAGGAAAAATATTAAAATTAATAACCCCATTTAAGCATTCTTCTAACCACACTGCTCAGATATCTTTAAAATATATATAATGCCTCCATGAGAAACCCAGATTCAATCCTCAGAACTTCCTATCATGATGCAAAGGGCTCAGAGAAGAAAAGAATTCGCTCCAGTTCTCTCCACAGATCACTGGGCTATATGAAGACAACAGAAAATACAGCTCTGTCATTAAATTGCGTCTCTTGAGGACAGGCAACCTGAAGAGCATTTCATAAAGAATGTCTGATTGTAGCTTTGCTGTCTAGGAGCTACCCTAGAACATTAATTCATAAACAAAACCATGCAACCCCATCACAACGTTCACTTATTCACACAACAGAAACTGCTGTATCTTGACACAGACGCTGGCTTCCCTACGCAGCATCCATGGTGTAATCAGAAATGAATCAGCTATCAAGGGTCTAACCTTGTATAACCATAGCCACACAGACTCATTGTGTCCACAAGTGATGTCTGTGCAAATACAGCTGTCTGGTACTTGTAGAGCTTTATGGTGCAACATAGCTGCTCGCTTTAGTTGTTAGGTGAGTTTGTTTAATGGGGGGAAAAAGAAAAATAGTCTATAAATTCTTCTAGGGCAAAGAACATTTAGCAGATGCAACAAAGATAACTGAATAATCAAACAACACATCAGCAAATAAAGAACTAAGAAAGAAAAGTTGCTTTAAATTTTTTACTCTCGGTCTTTTCTCCTTTCTCTTCTTATTTTGCTTCCTAAACAGACTGGAAAGGATGTTCAAAATGGAGATTCAGAGCAACTGTAAAATATTAAAAGTCTGCCTATAATTTAGGAATCATTGTATGGCAGAATTAAAACCATAGCAAGACATCTTTCAAAATCATGTTTCCGTCCCTCTTCACAGAATCACAGAATTTCTGAGGCTGGAATAGACCTCCAAGATCATCAAGTCCAGATAATGACCCAACACCATGAGATCAGCTCGACCCTGGCACTAAGCACCACATCCAATCTTTTCTTGAACACCTGCAGGGATGGTGACTCCACCAGCTCCCTGGGCAGTGCATTCCAGTGTTCCATCATCCTTTCTGTGAGGAAATGCTCCCTGATATCCAACCCAAACCTCCCCTGGTGCAGCTTCAGGCTCTGCCCTCTCATCCTGTCACTGGCTGCCTGGGAGAAGAGCCTGACCCCCACCTGACTACAGCTTCCCTTCAGGCAGCTGTAGAGAGGGGTGAGGTCCCCTCTGAGTCTCCTCCAGGCTGAACAACCCCCGCTCCTTCAGTCACTCCTAAAATCACTTTCCCTCCAGTCCCTTCACCAGCCTCTCCAGACGCCAGTTTCAGAGTGATCCTCAAGTCCTCTAAGTAATTGTCAAGCTCATACAAAGCTCCCGTATATTTTTTAATCTTTCAAAGCATTTTTTTTACCTTCTTTTCAACATGATTCCAACTGACAACTTGGATTCAACTATTATCTTTGACTTTAACTACAGAAATCTCATATACCTGGGTATAAAGCTGCTTGTGCTTATGCCAACAGACAAAGAACACAACATCATGCTGCTTCTGTTCAAACAAACAAACACACACCACCAAAACTGTCAAACTTCTCCTCATTGTCTACTGACTACTCATCTTTGAGGAAGTGGTTCTTTATCTCCAAAGTTTGAGCCTGGATTATTTAAAGATAGACAAGAATCCTGGAATGAAGATCCTTCAGCCCTCATATACAATGTGAGTTACTACACTAGAGCTACAGCATCCAGGAGATGGACCTTTTTTGCAGCCCAAAGTTGTCCCCGTAGATCTCTCTATCTCCTGCTGCATTGCGAGACAGATTTCCTTCATTGTTTGCTTTAAGGTAAAAATACAGCAACACTTGTGTATTTTTGTACATAAATAAATGAAGAAGAGGAAGCTGCTATGCATGTTTCTTTTCTGGAGGGGATAGAAACATACTTGTGATGGATGACGTGTTGTTGGCAGCACTACCACCAGGATGCTTAGAGTATGCTGAAGAGTTTCTAAAAATCCACACAGGCCAGAATGGAAGGTATGAGAGAATATATTCAATGTGAACGTACCCTTGAATTGAGAAGTGTGACGACAACAGCAGGAGCAGGGAAGGAAATGAGAACACACAGGGGACTTAGGGGCGTGAACCAGAACTTCCTTCTGCATAAATATTTACGGAAGAGTCTTGAGTTGCTCTTTACACATCGGAAAATACAGTTCCCCCATGGAAGCCCATGTCCATAGCTGCACTGGTCTATTTCTGTAGGTATTTCTGCTTCAATTCTAGGTCACTTTCCCCTCACACAACACTTGGCTTAGTGGTCACACCAGAACCTTCCCTGGCTGTGTTAAGACTTGAGAGACACCTCTGCTGAAGACAGCGTTTGTAGGTGGCTTCACTAACTTCTTGTTACACTTCCACTGACACCCAGGGGAAGGCAGGTGGGGACTTTCTGGAGGATTTGAGGGTGGCCCACATGGCCTCCCTCCTATAACATCACCGATGCCATGCCGTGCAGACTGCAGTCTCCTCCTGACAGAGCTGAGAGCTCAGGACGAGCGTTCAGACAAGCTTACCCTTGTGCTAGAAGCCACCGCAATGTACTGGCAGTCGTGGGCTTGGGACCACCATGGGTCTGCCATTTGCAGCAGCACGCTAGTAGCCATTGGCTTACATTCACCTCAGCCTGCAGGCTCGCAGCTTAGCGTGGCTACTGCCCCCACCTACATGAACCCACAGAAGACGTTCACCCGCAGGCCCCTCAGGACGTGGGCAGCTGCTCAGGGGGCAAAGCGGACGGGGCCTGCAGCCCCTGCTCAGCCCCCCAACTCCAGGCGGGTGCAGGAGGGGGAAGCCCCCGGCGTCCACCCGCGGGTCCTGGGGGGTGCGTGGGCGGGACTGGGAGTGAGGCGGGCCCCGGGCGAGCACGCTCCAGGCAGCGCTCTCAGCAAAGCGATCCGGTGGAGGATGGCGGCGGCTCCACGCTCCAGACGCGGCCGATCCCGCTCCGTAAGGCGCGCGGGAGGACTGGCCCGTCGGCTCTCCCACCCCTCCTCTGCGGGGCTGGAACCTCCTCTGGGCAGCGCCCCCAGCTCCTCCCCTCTCGGTAACGCCGGTGCGAGTCCCTCCTCCCGTTTCCGCTGGCAGGAGCTGGAGACGTGTCCGGCCGTGCCTCCGCTGCTTCACTGCCTCTCGGCCCCATCTGGCCCGGCCCAGACGAGTCCAGGGACGTGCGGGTGAGACCCGACGCTGCCGGGGGCGGCGGAGAGTTGCGGGCGCTTCCCGGCCTCGGGAGATAGCAGGAGCAGGGTGGGGGGCAGCGGGCGGCAGGGGTGCCGGGGGGCGCCAGCTTGGCGGTTTGAGGCGCTGGGGAGCGGCGGGGTCCCGGCGGGCCGGGCAGGGCAGGGTAGAAGTGCGGGATGGGTGCGGGTGACTCCTAGTACAGGTAAGGAGCGTGTGGTGGAAACAGCAGCTCTTCACACCCCCGGCGTCTGTATAATTTTTGTGGAAACAGGGAAGTTAGGGACGAGACGAGCCCAGCGGCATCTGCGTACATGGCCCTGCTCTCCGCGTTGCCCATCTCTCTCGGGAGCAGATGGCTTCGGCTGGGGATTTCTCCCCACCGCCGGAGAAAATACGCCTGCAACAGCACGGCTGGCAGGCTGGGGTGGGGGGGCTTCCTTCCGTCTCCCCTTGCACAGCCCCCGAGGTTGCAGCAGGTGTGAGGCAAGAGCCAAGCCGAGCCTTGCATGGGTGCGAGCGGGGAGAAGCCCCCGCGGGGGGCAGAGCACGCGTGAGGCTGCAGGAGGAAAGCGTGGGTGGCAAAGGAGGGAGGCTGAGGCCGGAGGAGCGATGATGGAGCCCCGGTGGGCTGACAGCTCTCCTGGGCAGCCGCCCGCAGAGGTGGTGCCAACAGTTCCTGCCTTCCCCCTTCTTATGTAAAACTTGACTCCAGCTTTGCCTTTTCCTGTTGAAGTTTTTAGAAACTTTTCTTGCTGGATCTTGGATCCATCAGCCTGTCACTGTGCTCCTGATGGGAGGGGGGAGCTTTGTGATCTTTGTTTCTCTCAAAAAGGCCTTCAGCTCCAGAGGTTTCTCATGAGCAGAGAGGAGAGGACTTGTGGTACGGGAATGCAGTGTTGGGGTAGAAACTGGACTACAGGAGGGAATAAAGCTCCAATTCTTTGCTTAGTCCTTTTCTGTGATCAGTTTTATTCTATGTTTTTACTCTTTATAGTTTTGTGGTTTCATCCATAAGGCTAGGAACGAGGGCACCCGATTTTCCTACCTGAATGAACTTATTTTAAGATTTTTGGGGTAAGTCACCTGGGATTTGACAGGGAAAAAACTTGGACGTTCTCCACAACAGTCACGAGAGTCAAATCTTAGGTGGTTTGTTTGTTCTGTAACTCACAGATGGACCTAAACTTTCCCTGTGGATGCCAAGACTTAGCATATTACTGCAACAGAGTTCTTAGGAACAGGTGCCACAAGTAGTTTTAATGCTTTATTTGTTGATAGATGATATTCTTTGTAGCCAGTGTACAATGGCAGTGGGTATCAGCCACTGAAGAAATGCATTTCTCTGAGATACATTGGCATAGAATATGGGGCCAAAGTTAGCAGTCAATAATTTTAAGGTTTCAAAAGAGAAATTAACAATGTCATGTGCATGGGATTGATAACACTAAGGTGGAAAAAAACCCCCCAGTACTTACAGTTCTATGCACTTTGCTTCCATTTTGAGGGACTTTTTTCTGAGCCACAAGAATGAAAACTGATGGAGCTAATGCAACTTCTGCCTCCAGATCTTTCCCTTTCGTATTTTTAGACCTCTGATGTTCAAATTCGAAATCCTACAGACAAGGACTTTTCTGTAACAGGGGCTGTAGAACTTTTGTCAGATTTGGTTTTGGGCATCTGTAGTTTCTTTAAAACTTATTCTCACTAATAAAGCTGCATGAGAAGACCTTGGGGTCAGAATATAACTAAAGCAGCATCATTTGCATTATTGAGACAGAGCTCTGAGGTTATATCATCCTGCTCATCTCTCTTGAGGAGGGTAGATGGTTAACTGGGAATGTCAGTGTTATCTTAGTTGTTGTGGTTATTTTAACAGAAAATAGCCACCAGAGATGCAAATCTCACAGTCTTTCCTTTCCTTGCTATTTTAAGTTATCTTCTTCCAAAGCATGCCAAACCTCAGCCTGTCCATAAGGGTATTTCCAACAGAACTGTGTATTTTTAGTGTTTAACTCCTGCCTTGCCAAATAGACAAACTAAAATACTGCAATACGAAAGTGAAACATAGGGACAGTACAAAAAGCAAACCCAACACTGAGGCTGCAGCACGGGTTGGAGGAGTTACTTTCACATTTGTGATACTTGTGGAACTAGCAAGTTTGAGCTAGCATCCAAGACTTGGTCTCAGTGCAAGCTGAGTATGGAGTTGGTTGGGCCTTGCTCAGAAGAGACTGCTTGTTTTGGAATCAGTACATTAACAATCCCATTGCACTTGAGTTCTACAACTGAAAACTCATCTTGGTTTTTCACTTTGGTGGTGTTTCAGAGTTGTACCATTCTCAAGTGATTGATGCCTCGTTAGTTTTCTGCATTGCAAGAATGTCACTACATTTATTGATGCATAAAAAGAGATGAGAACACTTGGAAGAAGGTGGGCACAAGCCAGCAGTGTGCTCTAGAAGCAGATGTGGCCGACAGTACACTGGGCTATATTAAGAAGACTGCAGCCAGTCAACTGAGGGAAGTAATTGTCTCCCTGTACTTAGTACTTGTTAGACAGAGTCTGGAAGACTGCATCCATTTTTCTGCCCTCAGAGACAAGAAAGGTGTGGGTAAACTGGAGCTTGACCAGTGGAGGGCCGTTAGGTCTGTCAGGTGATGGAGTAGGTGTCATGGAACAGCTGGTCCTCGGTAAGGGGTGGGATGGGGAAATCTCTGGTGATAAGATCAAGCTGAGACATGAATCATCACGTCAGAATCAGGCCCAGTGTTAGTGATTGGGGTCAGACACAGTCCAGTTCTCACTGAGTGGGTCCATAGTGATGCAGCAGGTCTGAGGTCAATTGAGGATGTCAGATCAGCGGGGTTGGTGACCATACACAGGCGTGTCTGGAGACAGACATGCCTACAGCATACCTTGGGAATGGACTGAAGGCTAAAGACAGAACCTAAACTGGGGCCATGGGCAGAGAGTGGCATTGGAGGTGAGGCTGGTCAGGGCCTTTGAAGGCCTTTCAGTGTTCTTGGGGCCCTGGTACAGTGTGAAGGATCATATGCTGATGGAACTGGGCTTGTTCAGCCTTGAGAAGAGAAGGCTTTGATGGGAACTACAGGAGTAGTCTTCTAGTACTCCTCTGGAGGAGGTTGTCAACTAGGCTCTTCACACTGGTACACGGTGGGTGCCTTGTCCGCAAGCACTGTAAACCAGGAGGCATCTGACCTCCATGCTTCAGAAGAAAGAAGAGATAGGAAATGTGAGATCCCTGGTAGGTAGTGAACTTTGTTATGAACTGATCAGGCTGTTAAACTCCCTGTTGAGGAGGGGTGAAAAAAAATCCTATGGTTGAAAAGCATTTAAAATCCAGACTGTAAACCAGATAGGCATGTTCTGAGGATAGCTCCTGGGGGATGAGGCAGACAAATCAAACATATGCTCCAGTAAACCTTTAAGTGGACAAAGGTGTTCATTCATTAAGCTTAGCGTTTCTTTGCAGTGATGAAGCAGAAACATCAGTTGAAAAGATCTGAAGTTTGGATTAACCTTTCTTTCAAACAATTCCAACAAGAAGATTTTTCTTATTTTAGTTCTTTTGAAAGCACTCTTTACTTTTGCTGTCAGTTACCATTTCTAATGCAAACTCTTGTCGTGCTGTTCTACAGCCTGGTATTTCTGAAGGTGGAAGTGACTAACAGCTAGGGTGTTTATTTCCATGATTCCTGTTACAAATGCAAAAGAGGAAACAAACTACATTAACAACTGAAAAGCTGATTATATTTCGAGGCCAAGTCACTGCGTGTCTAGAATCAGCTGAACTGAGCTTTAGTCCACTGATAGTGTTAAAGCAGAGCTGCTTTTGCTGATTTACGATTGCTTGGGCTGGTCTGGGTATACTCATAAGGATTTGATGGAGTGTATCAACCTCACGCAGGCACAGGACCACAAAAGCTGTGTTACCCTTATGTGGCATGTCTGGGGAGGAGGCAGGGCTAGGCTGGAGGGGAGCTCTGAGCAAGTAAGTGAAATTGCAGGAGTCTTGAGAAGGCAGTAGGCTAAGGGAGAGGAAGTTTGTGGCTCTCCCCTGGGAGGAAGGACTGAAAAGGGAGGATGAGGTGGTACACTGAACAGCGAGCTGAAATGTCACACACAGCAGGGTTGAAGGAGACTTAGCTCAAAATCTTGTGATTCTGTCTTAGGGAACAGGGATCAACTCGTATCTTAGGGATAAGAGGGCTCTGTGAGCTTTGGTGTCTTTCAAGTTCACACCTAAAGTCATTTGATCTGAAAGGGTGTAGGAGGCAGGGCTTCAGGTTGAAGGAATCCTGTGTGTAGGACACTGGTGGCAAAGGCTAGTAGGAAAGAAAAGGTTGCGAAAAAGGCAGGCGAGTAGTACTTTCTGTTGAGTAGTTTTATCTGTATTCAGGGGTTGCACTGTTCTCTATAACCTCTAGGTAATCATAGCTGTACTCATCCAGAAACCAGCAATAGAGGGGAAGAGCCTGAGGGACAGCATTTCGCAGAATGTCTTTGGTTGGAAGAGACCTTCAAGTTCATCCAGTCCAACCTCTGACCCAACACTGCGAGCTCACCACTAAACCCCGTCCCTGAGCACCAGGTCCACAGGCCATTTAAATGCCTCCAGGGATGGTGACCCCACCGCTGCCCTGGGCAGACCACTGCAATGTTTGACAACCCTTTCAGGGAAGAAATGTTTCCTACTGTCCAGCCTGAACCTC
>JANIJG010025585.1:46642-60350 GCA_024611175.1 Megaceryle torquata
GAACAATCCCAGCTCCCTCAGCCTGTCCTCGTAGCAGAGGTGCTCCAGCCCCTGATCACCCTTGTGGCCTCCTCTGGATGCGCTCCACCAGGTCTATGCCTTTCCTGTGTTGGGAGCCCCAGAGCTGGACACAGTACTCCACATGAGGTCTCACCAGAGCAGAGTAGAGGGGCAGAATCACCTCCCTTGATCTGCTGGCCACACTTCTTTAAATGCAGCCCAGGATGGGATTGGCCTTCTGGGCTGCAAGAGCACACTGTTGGCTCATGTCCAGCTTCTCGTCCACCAACACCCCCAAGTCCTTTTCTGCAGGGCTGCTCTCTGTCACCTCCTCCCCAGCCTGGATTGATGGTGGGGATTGTTCCAGCCCAGGTGCAGGACCCTGCCCTTGTTCTTGTTGAACCTCATGAGGTTCACCTAGGCCACCCTCTCCAGCTTGTCCAGGTCCCTCTGGATGACATCCTGTCCCTCTGGTGTATCAACAGCACCACTCTGCTTGGTGTCATCTGCAACCTTGCTGATGGTGCCCTCGATCCCCCTGTCAATATCATTGATGAAAATATTAAAGAGTACAGGTCCCAGTACAGACCCCCGAGGGACACCCCTTGTCACTGCTCTCCATCTAGACATTGAGCCATTGACCACCACCCTCTGGCTGCGGCCATCCAGCCAATTCCTTATCCACTGAACAGTCCACCCATCAAATCCATATCTCTCCAACTTGGCGAATAGGATGTTGTGGGGGACCAGGTCAAAAGCCATTTTTAAGCATAAAGTTACCCAGCCACCAGGTTTTTGACCTATACACTTGTACTAAGAATAAATTCAAGGGAAAAAAACATGATTGCAGGTTATTCCTATATCAGAGTTAGGAAACACATATAACTAGTTTTAATTTTCATTAAGAAAGAATTACTGCCTTGTCTTTATTTCAGTCTTAATACAAATATGGGAAATTACTATTCTCTGCTACTCAGAGGATGTAAAACACACTTTGAATCTATGGGGAGCAAAGTATTAACAACAATTTTCTACTTCCAAATATTGGTATCAAGTATTCTTTTGAAAAATGAGGGGGGAAAGGTTAATCGTGGCTCTTATCATTCAGTCAAGCATTCAACTGCACAACAACTCTAATATTTTATTTTTTTTTTAACCATTGACTCACTAATGGATAACAAACACGAAGATGTAAAAGCATTGTAGGTGATATGTTAGTTCTGGGACAAATGGAACAGTAGGGTGAGCAGCTGACCACAACTTTTGTACTTTCACACTTACAATATATGGTATGTTCCCCAGTAACTTCTCTGTGGCCACTAGGTATCAACAGAGGACAAAAGGTAAGACTAAGACTTAATTAATTAATTACTTTTTTATGCAGAGATTGTCACTACTAAATCAGACTCCACCCCTGCAGAATACAACAGACTTCTCTCAAAAGTGGAATCAGCTAACAGAAGTGAAAACCTTGGTAGCTGAAATGTTCTTGAGGATACTTTCAAATCTGCTTTATGTTCCTGAATATCTGCTTTTTAAGAAGAGATTGAGCATGCAAAATAGCTGTCCTTGCATACTCAATGAGTAGAAAGTCATTTAAAGTCATCCTTAATTTTATGAGCATCAACCTTTACAGACAACAGTAGTCAAACCTGAAATTTTGGCCCTTTGCAATGATAAATGAAGTCTACTTATGACTATTAAATCATAAATGGGAATCCCCTCACCTAATTCAGAGGTAAAACCTCTACACTAAGCACCTTCTCTTTGGAGACAGGTATACCTAGTATGTGATACAACATAACCCTCTTAAACACTCCTCTCAGTCAAGTGATAGTTTTTTATGCTGAAGGAATGAACGTGGAAAATCTCATGAGCAAGCAGGTGGCAGGAAGCACTGCTTGTAGATATCATTGTGTGAGAGGTGGCATCTCTAAAGCAAGTGGAAGGAAGCTCATGTTATGTTGAACATTTGAGAGCAAGTGCTTTAAGCACAGAAGCTGTATTGTGACTGCAAACTTTAAATCAGGTTTTATGGCTGATCAGGACTGAATCCTAATTGCATCATGTCTAAGATACTACCTTTGTAAAGTTATTTTGTGCTTGGCCTACTTTGGATTTTGATGATGGCAACTTAGGTACAGGCAGATTAATTTTGGTTTGATTTCTCAAGAATAAGTTTCTTCAGAAACAGTTTGGATTTTTTCACGTTTGAAGGCAAAAAGAAGGATTATGTCATGGAGCAAGGCATTGTTTTTATCAGTAATTTCATAAGAAATGCTTCGACTTGTATTTATCAGTTCTCTTCTGGTCACAGTGATGAGATCCATCTTTAAAATGGGACCTTCAGCCCACAGGGGATGCCAAATGATACCAAACACTCCTATTCATCTGACCAATAGAAATTTTAAAGGGTCTGTCCAGTCTTCTTGTTAAATACTCTTTCTGATGACTTCACGTTGAACTTTGACTTAAGTTTAAACCAAAAAAACCATTCCTTCGAGGGGCTCATTATTCTGGACCGAGCATATTTAAAACAATGTTAAAGCTCCAGTTCAACTGGCTAGTCAATATTCCTCAGGCATAGCAGATATTTTTTTTTTCCTCCTGAAGGTAAAGGCTGTCTGTGCAGGAAACACAGCTTGCTTGGGAGCTAGCCTGTGTTTGTGAAATGAACTCCTCCGGGAATGAAGAACCATCACAAATCTTCCAGTCTGAGTTACGAGTATACACCTTTGATTTCTCTTTAAGAAACATGTAACACAGACAATTAAAAATATAAATAAATAAATAAAATTGCTAGGTTACACTGCACACACAATTCTGCCCCAAGGAGAGGATGAAAGAACGAACATTTTGTGACAGATGCTAATCGTGTTTGTTCATGTACTACTGAAAGGTGTTTGGATACTATAGGAAGGGGGTGGGGGCCGTGCAGTAAGAACCAACACAGAAGAGAATAACCACACCAGCACTCATGTCCTGACACGTTCTGTAGGACTGCTTCTCTGGCCCAGTGCAATGCTCTGCACTTTATCAGGAACACATTCTCTTTGCCATCTTGACAAGCTCACATCTTAAGTAAATGAATTTGACAGTTTATCCATCAAGCCAGCTTCCTAAACCTAACTACATTACAATAAATGTCAACTTTGATTCTCAATAAACAAAAAAAATCTGAGTGTAAAATAATATGGGCAGCTCAGAGAGCTATCGATAAACTCAACCTTCAACACAAAGTTCCATAAATTTCTTTCCATTAGGCATCTGGGTTTTGAGCTCTTTCCTTGTCCAGAATACACTTCTTTCAAGTTTATCAATTCCTCCATTCTTATTTCAAGTCAGCTGAATGCCACATTGGACATCTGTTCACATGTAAATCCTTGTAATGCTCTTGATGGGCTTTCAAAATCATGTTAACGTGTGAAATACTCAGATACTATTTAATAGTAGATAATTGCATTAATCCTCAGCCAGAAAAATGATCCTAAAATGCAGTCTCCATTCTCCACTCTTAACTTGCCCTGTGCTGACAGTTGCATGACTTTACCACAAGCAACATCTGTGTGCTCCTTATCCAACTGCAGGCGTGAAATAAGGGAAGGAAAGAGACCAGTTGACTTGATTTGATTGATGAGTGAAACTAAATACAGTGTGCAAATACTGTGAATCTTGCAAAATGGTCACGAAGCAGCTTTACACACTGAACAAACTGACAATAAAGCTTTATGCTGGATGCTTTATTGTGTCACATATGTTTTCATTTAACAAAGCATCTGTCACGATTGACCTTGTAATCTTACCACATTTCTCAAAAGGACAGCTTCAACAGCAATAACCTGCATTTTAAAGAGATTTCTTGGTGATGTTTTTACATTTAGGACCAAAGCCTTTACTAAATAGTCAACTCAGACACTGAAATCAATGTGGACTTTGTAGAACATCAGTAATTATGTCAACATTAATGTTCACCTGGAATATTGCATCCAGTTCTGGGCTCCCTAGCTCAAGAGAGACAGGGATCTACTCAAGAGAGTCCAACGGAGGCTACGAGGATGCTGAAGGGACTGGAACATCTCTGTGCTGAGGAAAGGCTGAGAGCCCTGGGGCTGTTTAGCCTGGAGAGGAGAAGCCTGAGAGGGGATTTGATCAATGTTTATAAATATCTGAGGGCTGAGTGTCAGGAGGAGGGGGGCAGCCTCTTCTCACTCGTGCCCTGTGACAGGACAAGGGGGAATGGATGTGAGCTGGAGCACAAGAGGTTCCACCTTAACATGAGGAGGAACTTCTTTACTGTAAGGGTCAGGGAGCCCTGGAAGGGGCTCCCCAGAGAGGTTGTGGAGTCTCCTTCTCTGGAGATTTTCAAGACCCTCCTGGCTGCTCCTGTGTGACCTGTGCTGGATTAGATGGTCCTGCTCTGGCTGGGGGGTTGGACTCAAAAATCTCCAAGGTCCCTTCCAACCCCTGACACCCTGTGATCCTGTGAACATTGGACTCTAGTAATAAAAATGAAGTCCCTGAAAAATTAAAAGCCATTTCTTTTTATACATGAGAAAGAATTTATCACCAGCATGTTATTATCAAGCAGCCTAAAAGATCCAGAAGAAAGAGCACCATAAAAGCAATTTACAGCAAGTATCAAGTAAATCATGTTTCATTGCAGCATTTACACAAGCACTACTCTACTACTACAGTGAGTCCCCCTGCCCAGCAGCTACTTCCCTCCTACTAGATCCAGTACCTCCCCTTGCTAAGCTGTCCTCAGAGCAGCACTAGCCTTAGCCCAGTCTCAGACTGCCTCGGATAACAACAGTAGTACACAAGCAGTTGCCTTACTGCTGTGGACTGGATACGCTTTTAAGTCCTTGGCCTTTTGTGAAGGGAATGAGTGTCAGTAGAGAGAGGGGAGTACAAAATGAACATGGAGAAAAGGTGGTTCCTGCCTGCCCTCCCCAGGGCTAAGAAAGCTGGCCAGACAAGCATTCGTGCCAGAAAGCTATTGGAGGAGTTTCTCTCCTTCTCCGAGCCAGAATCTCTCTGGCAGCTCTCCATAGGCCCTGCTGCTTGCCGTGGGACTTGTCAGGGACAAATGTCAGTAAGCAAAACACTGCATTCTCCAAGGGAAACTGAACTCAGATGCTGTAGGCAGGTCCTGAACTATTACAGACAGGTGGAACTTCCACAGCAGATGCAGCTACATGTCAAAAGTCTGAAGCAGCTTTTGACTTCAAGTGAACTGGTAAGAATCAATATGATTTCTGTTTCACAAAGCTACGATGCAAAATGCAGAGTATTTAATGGTGCATCTTCCTTTTTAATTTCAGAGCAACAAAGTAACCCTCCAGTATACACCTTTTTAGCAGACAGGAGCTACTGGGAATCCTGAGAGATGAGAAAATGACAAGCTGGAGATTTTGGTGTCCACTTAGTCTTGAACGAGGCAATACTGTAAACTAGTGGAGGGAGCACATGAGAGATGAGCTATATCCCTGCAGCTACTTTGTCAGTTATATTTAGTTTCAGGCTGCAGCCAGATATTCACTAAAGAAATGTACAGGATGGTATCAGAAGCAACTATACCTTTGGCTGCTTGTTTCTGCTAGATGCTGTCATCCCTCTAGCAATGCAACTGAACAACTCTCACAAGCTTCTCCCATCTCTTCCAACACACATTTACCAGCTTACTTTATATCCCCTTCATCAGCAAGTTAAGGTAACTCAGGTGGTGTTACACTGAAGCAAAGAACCACTGAGTTCTGGTTTCTCCTGTGTTAAGTCACAGCCTTTAGCAGAGGTCTAGTAATGAACAGCTGAAGGACAATGATACCTTAAACCACCACAGCTGCTGCTTCTGTGATGTCTGAGAAGCCTCTGTTAACTTGCTGGGATACACGCAGGGGGATGGTTGTACATATGTGAACTGCTACAGCACGCTTTCAGATTTCAGAAGGAAAAAAAACCAGCCCTGTATTGACGTAATTCAGATGCCTAAGCACTGGCATCTAGTGCAATTTAAGATGGTTATGGAAACCAGACATCAGCTCAGGCTGGTGTGTACCATTTGGGACCAACGGAAAACCAGCATGGTTGTGAAAGGGCAGCTAGAGGCCAGGAGGCTACCCCAAGGTTCTACCCTACTTGTATTACTGCAAGATGTGTACATTTTGGCAACTGATTCTCAAAACACTTTTCCTGATTGTAAGGACTAGGAATGTGTTTTTAAAAGTAAAAAATTTGGGAAATTATTATTTTTTTTTTACATGCCTTTTTTTTTTTTTCTGGTAAGGTCAATGGTAAATTTCCAATTGTTATTCAGCAAGGACAGAATTAGGTTAACACTGGATGCTCTTGGAGATCATACCCTTCCATTCCAGAACACAATATACAGGCTGGATTCTGCAGCTGTAGGTCTATGGAATATCTGCAGCCTCACCTCTAAGATGCTACTGAGCCCTTATGTGTAGTCATTGCTATTTCCTAATTCCCACAGGCATTGTTGTTACCTTCCTCTATTGAAAACAGTCTTTCAAACACTTGTTATGTGCTGTCAGCAGAGCTCCAGGAGAATCAGTTCATTGGAAAGGTGTCTCAGCAACTGGCTTTTCCTCTGGATGTTGACTTCTACTTTGAACCACTTTGTTAGGCTGTGTGTGCTGCCAGCCAGAAGGACATACTCAAGTGTTGCAATATAGATTCTGCCAGTCATGAGCTGGCAAGAGTGTGAAGGATTAGGGAAGGGTGCTGCACTTCTCCTGGACAAAGAGGCTCAGTCTTGTGATGACATCTGCTGGCTAACCAGAAAGGCACTAACCCACCTGTAGGGAAGCTCATTCCAACATTTTCCATTTCTGAGCATTTGAGGTATGTGATGCATCAAACCTCAGAAAGAGAAGGTTAAAACAGCAAGGAAAATAAGGGCCCATTGAGAAACTCTACTTCTGCTGCAGATAGTTATTCTGCCTATGTATCCTGTTCTTCTCCCACAGAAGAGAAATGCCAAATAGATACCTGTGCTGCGGTGTATTTGGAACGTCTTGCAGTTAAAGATTTCCCTACTGTAGCAGGTTTCCTGCTTTCCTTTTTTTCAGTCCTGTCTTCTCTTCTGTAAGCAAAACCCCTCACTGTGGTTGCCCCTCTACACAAAATGTTTCATATTAACTTTCATCTCTAACCTGCCAAACGCATACAAGTCAAACTATCCTCTTAGCTGATTGTTTTAGAAAAGTGCACTTAAATGTTTCTTTTTCTTCCAAGTCCTCATCTGCTAAACTGCTTAGATCCCCCCCCTTTGACAGTCAAGCCAGTCTTCCCCGTAACTTCCTTCCAAACTTTTCATCTTAGCTCCCAGTATGTGTTTCCCACTTCCTACCAGCACTGTGAGCTAAAGGTCCATAAAACTGAATCACTCCAAGTGTCATCAGAATACCCAGTCTCCTCGTGTGACTCCGGCACAAAAACTGCTTCTTGCCACCACAACCCAGTTATTGCAGCTCTGCCCCTTGCAGTAAACCTGCTCTGTTCTCCCTTACCAGTCCAACACTAGAAGAGCACAGCTGGTCCTCAGTCTTGGTACAGATGTGGTGCAACCCCTGGCTCACAGCCTTCATCCTGGCATTTGGACTACAGCAGAAGGAATTCAGAGATAATACCAAGGAGAGCAACAGCCGAAAAAGACTACATAGATAAGATGCAAAAAAACCCCCCACATGTTGTTTTGCCAATCAAAGTATGCCAAATGTAAAATAGAAACAAATTACATCAAGGAGAAAAAGGTAAGATTTTTCAAATGTCCTAATTTCTACTTCTCTAATTTCAGAGAAGCAACATAAGAATGTCATTCAAAGGATCAACCAAACATCCCTTTTAAAATACACATATTAAACCTTCCAAAAGCTTTCCTTATAGTTGTAAGATTATTTTCTCCCTTGACATAGCATTCAAATTATAATTGAGTTCACTCCATTCAAGTTAATTTAGGCTATGTGAAAATGGACAAAAATCAAAGGCTCTCAAATGACTCTCCAGACAAAGGCATTGTGTTAGTAGCTGATGAGCTGCACCAAATGGAGTTAGAATGGACTCCCCTGCCAAGGCAGACAGCTCAAGGTAAAAGCACTAACCTGCCTGATTTAGCAGATTTTGTACATAAGCAAGACTAAAGATAAGTCTAGAATCCTAACTTGCAGGAAAAGTATTTAAGTAATTTAACTAAAGGGCAAAGTTTGCTGTTAGCAGCCTGGTATAGCTGTAGATAATAAAGTTCAGAAAACTAAACCTCTCCCCCCCCAACCACACACACATTTTCATTTATTGAAAACCCTTTAATTTGGATCACAATAAACCCAGCAAGATTAAAGATTCATCCCTCTAACTGATCAGTATCCCTGCTTTTCAACAATGACCTTTTAAAGGCTTAAGGTAGGAGATATCCCTGGGCAACATAAAAGGTATTTCAAAATATGTCACATGAACAGGAGCATTGCCAGAAGCCAGCTATTACTCTGGAAGCACCCTTCAGTGGTCATTCAGTCAGTTTGTGTAGTTTCTTTCTTCTTTTCTTCCCCCTAGGTAGGGCCAATTATTGGACACAGATCTGAAAACACACAGGCAGCTCTCTCTTGAGGTCAGGAAACAACTACTTAATGTATCCTGCTTTCAACTTTGCTAATGAATGGGTAACTCCTAGGTTAAAAATTATCTTTCAAGGTTTATGTACTTTATGCCAGAAAGGGCAGGAGGAAAAACAAAAAAACCACCCTGAATTAAAACTCCTACCTGTTGTATGTTTAACCTACATTCAGCACAATAAATGTGTGAAATAACTGCAAAACATATGTCATTTTGCTAACAAATATTTTTGATGCTTCTGCTAATGCTATCACTTAAAAAAAAATATTAATTTTAATGTAGCTCTTAAGACGATTTAGATGTAGTTTTTATTACAGAGCCAAAAAGCTTTCCTGTAATTTCTGTTTCAGTGCTTTACAAGATTCATTCCACATTTCTGACTCTGAGAAAAAAAGGTGGAGAAGTTTTTTCCAGAGCAAGTTTTTCAAAAATCAGGTCATTATCTTCTCTATTTATCTAGTTGCCTAAAAATCTGGCCTAAATATAGTAAAACTCCCATACTAGCTCCTGCACACAGCACAGTGCTGCACGTTTAAATTCCCTTTTGCAGTGGCCACAGACATACACATCAAAAAAAAAAATTAAAATAAAAATTGGGGAGAGACAATACAAAAATATATTGGTAATGTGTTAGATGTGGTGCAAAAATAACACCATCTCTTATACTGCAGCCTCACTTAAGCAGTCTCTTGGGAGCTTCCTAGCTATCTAGTGAGGTGACAGTTTATTGCGAGCACAGAGCCTGTCAAGTGAGCCAAAAAGAAATCCACATAAACCCCATTGCTTGATCTCTCTGGCTGAGCCTGTACCTTGAACACCTGCAGTACCATGGCCTGGATCTTTTTCTGCTTCACAGCACCACGTCCCAGAAGTGAGCTGCAATTTGGCTTGTTTTGTCAGGGCAAAAGAGAGGTCATTATGGTACAGAGCCACGAGGATACAACCTACAAGTCAGCCATGATCAACAGAGCCCTGCTAAAATCTGTGTTCTCCAGCAACAGCCCAGCTTTTATCATAGGAAATGGCTTGTCACATCAAGTGACGTGACACAGCTCATTGGCAAACAGTGTATTAGTCTGTGAGCAGGCACCGTGAGCGCTTCACATACCTCAGAGCTTTGCAGGTATTAACCCTCTGCCAGTTCCCCAAACCACTCCTGGATTCCAAATAAAATGAGAATTCCTTCGCAAGGCCTGCCAGTAATAAACGGCACAAATGTGTTCATCGCAGCCCTGAAGAATTCCTCCAACAAATCAAACATGTATTCCTGATGCAGTTCCTCAGGGCAGTCCTGTGCTGGAGTACAAAGGTGAGGTTTCCCTGGCTCAGTGCCATGCGTGCTCCCTTCTGGTCTCAGGAAAGCACTGTTCTGCAGATCTCCTACACGTAGCTCACCCCCATTTTTGGTCACCTTTTCTGAACCTCTTTGTGTTTCTCATGGTGACCTCTGTTTCCCTGGCTAGCTAACAAATTGCAGCTTTCCAGCCTGCAGCCCATCAGATCAGATCTTGTCGGGTTTTCTTTCTGTAGTCCATATCAGTATTGGCAACGCCATGATTTTTATGCATAATACACCAAAGACATGGTACAACTGTCTAGTCAGAAAGTAAGGCACGGCATTGCAAGCAGACTAAGGATAATTATGCTAAATTTTACAGTCCTTGCCTTTGGTGGTTCTTTTTTTTTACCCCTGTTGGATTACACACACCCAGCAAGCCCAAGAAAATCTCAAAAGGCTAATCTTTTAACTGTACTCTAAACCCCAAGCAATTTTATTCTTGGCTACATCAGGATGGTTTAGGATATACTAAGGGTGAGAACAAAGGCAGAAAACTGCAGTATAAATATCATGCTTCAGTTCTATAAAGGTCTGTCTTTAGTCAACAGAGAGAAAGAGTAGGATTAATCTCATCCCAAACCAGACTTCTAAAATAAATCTAAGATGAAATAAATCCTCGCCTTGAAAGACAGTTTAAAGATGGTTGTAGGCTAAATAAGGTCAACGAAAAGTAGATAGAGGGGGGGTTTCCTACCAATGTGAGCTGCAATATAAAGGTTATAACCAAGATTATCAGCCAGTTGAGATGTGACTGAAAAATTAAACAGAGATTTCAGTCTCAGCCTGGTCTAGTGCCTTATGCCAACCCCCTTCTTTCTTCACAAGCACGGTAGATAAAGATCTTCTGAAGACAGAGGGAGAAGAGAAGTTTACAACAAAATATTTGTCTATGTGTCTCTGACCACACTGAAGGGACTTGAAAAGAAATTAATTTCTCAGGGTCAGTTTTTTTGATTTCAGTAAAGTAGGATCAATTTTCTACTAAAATGAAAAATGCATTTTTAAATTCCTCCTTAATCAGGTCATTGGAAAAAATCCTACCCTGCAAAGGACACGTGTAACTGTTTACACTCTTTGTGACAAAAGACAAGTCTGCTGGCATTTCTCTCACCAGAAGAAAAATCAGATGGTGTAAAGTTTTTTGACTTAGGACGGGGTATAACCAGCACTGTATCCTCTCTTGTAAATTTTGAACCGCAGTTCTAGCAATACAGAATTACATTTAACTCTCTATTATCCAGGGTTACGGTTAAGGGGCCTGGGAAAACCCAGAAAATGGAAGAATAATAACAAGGGAATTATGAGACGTGCTGGGGAGGATGATGTGCAGATAGGCAAGCAGCTCTGTAGGGCATCAGGTCAAGTTTAGCACAGGGTGGAAGCAATTAGTTCCGCCCGCAAGTAACTGTGAGTTTGCTTATATAATTAATCCTGAATTCCTCTCTGAAGTTCTCCCTTACCAGATAACATTTTCAAAAGCATCCGAACAGCTCAGGAGCCACTGATTTTTGGTGAAACTTCACATGCATCTCCAGTACAAAGATACCAGGAGAACAGTACCAAGATCTCCAGTTATACAAGGTGTCAATTCCACTTTATGAGGCACAGAGGTGACGAGCCCAGCAGAGATGACTGCTTCAGTGACAGAATTCAAGTGGCATGAAGACAAAAAGTATTATTTAACTTTCTAGGACAACGAAGAACTCTACCTGTCTTGCAAGGAGTTGCACTATTTGCAGGTTTTATGTCTACTTTCATATTTAACTTTTCCTCTGCTTGATTTCCTAATTTCAGTGCAGTTCTAATTTCAGCAACATTTTCTTTGACAGCAAAACTTGCTGGGCTTTTTTTTTTCTTGAGATGGGAAAAGAAACAAGAAGATTTTACTCTCAATTTTCATGAATTATTACCGTTTCTCCTAATCCCATAAAAACCAAAAGCACCTAAAAAGTGTTTAACAGCATCACATGTCTCCACTGTAGTAGTTTCTCTTCCTCCTGCCACGCAGAGACATGGAAGCACAAAGCATTCCTTATTTTCTTTGCTTGCCTGGAAGCAGCCTATGTGACGACAACAGGACTTTCCTAACCCTGTGTAACGGCCATAGAAATCAGTATGCAACTGCAACACATGCCAAAGAACACAGCACCCAAAGGAGGAAACACCTCACAAACCCCCAACTCCATAGAGAACACCCATGTTTTACTAGATGATAACAACCTGATCAGCCCCAGCTCTTGGTGAACTAGTGTAATCAAGGCAGATTCTCAAAAAGCTCCAGCTAGATCCTTATGCACAATTTCTGATTATCATGGTTTATTTCTTTCAGGGATGCTTAATACTGTAATCATTTGGGAGAGCACAAGCAAAAGGACAGCCTGAGGAACTGACCTGCTTATGGAGCCATCCATCTGAATATATACAAAACTTAAATCTCTTCAGAAAGAGGTATGTGGAATAATCAAGAACAGAGGCAGTACGATCCTGGGCAGTATGAGACTGGTCAGAATAGCAGTCCCCATGTAGAGAACCTGCTATCATTGCTTCTTGCAGTATCTGTCTCCACTTTGCTGCAGCTGCATTCAAACTGTGAGATCATCTTGCTAAAACTTACTCAGTCTTCTGAGGCTCTTCTGTCCCTGAGCTTCTACATATTTCTGGCTAAAGCAGTCACTGGAGTGTGTTGGGTCCTGGCACAGCCGGGATGGACAGACTACTCGAGTAGCACATTCCTGTGTAAGCCAAGAACACCAGTTTGTTCAGACTCTCATAACTTTGGAACAAAACACCATCCCAGAGCTGCTCAATTCAGTGAGGCCGTAAGAACCTGGATCTGTGCTTCAGAAACACCATCTGCAAACTCAGTTTGGGCAGTCTCAGCATGCATGGCTACACATTGTGAGTTGACTGCAGCCCTGCAACGGTGAACACTCACAAACAGACCTGGATCGCTCGCGTGCTGAGGTCAGCTCGTGGAGCCAGGTCACTGCTGCAGCAGTAACACACTTTTGGGGACTTCTAATGGCCAGGCTGCACTTCAGCAAATCTTCCAGTTGACTTCATGGAAACCCCACGAGTTTCATGTAATGAAGGACTGCATGATATACCAAACAGACCCATAATAGAAGGGATTTAGGTCCTCCTAGATTCTTACAATGTGTGACATTTCTGATGATGCAAGTAGAAGGCAAAGGATATTCTCAGTTACACATTTGATAGATTTGCTTCAAAGACCCCACAGAAAGACATTGTTTCTTTTAAAATAAAACTGTCAAGAACATATTTCTACCTGAGCTCAGAGATCTCTCATTAAAACACATAAGGAGAAACAAAAGATATATATCTAACCAAATCTCAGAGTGACATTTCACCTTGACATTCCAAACTATGGCCCTATTTTTAAAGCAAAGAGAATGCTCAGATTAGCACACGGTGTAAGTCATGGAAGAGATATATGTATATATGTAACTTAAAGCTCCAGCTGGCAAAGAGTGTGCAGCACAGTAAGACAAATTACACAGAAATCTTCACATCACACTCACTTCTCATTTTGATGTAATTCTGTAGGCTTCCTAAATCATCACCCTTTTTTCTGCACTGCCAGAGAAAGCAGTGCAATTTCAGAGAATCACTGAATGTCTTTGGTTGGAAGAGACCCTCAAGTTCATCCAGTCCAACCTTTGACCCAACACTGCGAGCTCACCACTAAACCCTGTCCCTGAGCACCAGGTCCACAGGCCA
>JANIJG010025586.1:0-10541 GCA_024611175.1 Megaceryle torquata
GCTCTCCAGACAGGTATATAGGGGTTGGAAGGGACCTCTGGAGATCATCTAAACCAACCTCAATGCATTGGTGAGGTCACCCAGAGAAGGTTGCATAGGAACATGTCCAGGTGGATTTTCTCTCTCCAGAGACAAGACTCCACCATCTCTCTGGGCAGCCTGTTCCAGTACTCCATCATCCTCAAATTAAAAAAAAATCCACCTCATGTTTAAATGGAACTTCTTATGTTCAAGTCTGTGTCCATAACCTCTTGTCCTGTCTCTGGGCACCACTGAAAAAAGACTGTTCCCACCCTTCTGACACCCAACCTTTAAGTACTTATAAGGATTGATAAGATACCCTCTGTCTTCTCTTCTCCAGACTAAAAAGACTCAAGTCCTTCAGCATTTTCTTATAAGAGAGATGTTCCAGTCCCCTAATCATCTTGGTAGACCTTTGCTGTACCATCTCCAGCAGTTCCATACCATTAAATAGGGGAAGCCAGAACTGGACACGGTACTGAGTAGATGCACACAGGGCAGAGTAGAGGGGGAGGAGAACCTCCCTCAGCCTGCTTTCCACAGTCTTCTTAATGCACTCCAGGATACCATTGGCCTTCTTAGCCACAAGGCCACATTGCTGGCTCATGGTCATCCTGTTGTTCACCAGGACTCTCAGGTCTGTATGTTCTAGCTTTCCCTTTCTGCTTTTTACTTTCTGCTTTTCTTCTTGTATTAGTGATGATCTGTGTTCAAGATAGCAGTGATACATACTTTGAGAAATGGTATATGGATACAACCAAACAATGGATGAGATCAAACTATGCATAATAGAGATAACTGGAAAAGAGGACATGTATATCCTGAAATATATCAATTAGCTATCAATCTATCAATCTATCTATAGGTTAAGGGACCTTATTGAACAAAACAGAAATGCTACCAACTTTTTTTATCAATGGAATCCTTACCAATTAAATAATGTACTTTTTAAAAACATTTGGTTTTGTTTTTAAATGCCAGTAACATGCAATAGCATAAATTAAATTCTTTTAGTCTTGGATTGTCAATAAGGTTAGGGTCTTTTAATCCATTTTACTCATAAAGTGTTAAAGTCCCTCTGAAAGATGAAGAAAACATGTAACAAAGCCACATTCAGTTAAATATTTTTCTAGTACTACATCTGCATATACACATTTTTGTTTCAATCAGAAGATAAACAGTTCATTCAACTGAGATGACAATGAAATACATTATGTTAACACTTGAATATATCTTCCCTTTCCTCTAAGTGTTGTATCTGTTCTCACTATCTAAATATAAAAACCTTCCACAACATCTATAAGAAACAGGAGTAGGTGCAACGATATTGTCCTTTTATGAAAGAAACTTGCAAATGTTTTATCCTTTAGTATTAGACTTCAATGACCATGTCCAGGCTTGATCTAAATATAGTACCAATGTCTTCAGTTACCTCACTCCAAAGTAGGGTAAGGCTGACTTTAGCCTTCTGATATGTTGTTGATGTAGCTGTTGTTGTGGAATGGCTATGTTAGTTATCAAATATTATTTTCTTTTTGCTTTTTATTTATTAGATGTTTTTGGTTTTTCTATATAACCAAATATTAGATAGACCAAGTTATCATTTTCAGCAAATTTTAACATACTATGTTAAGACAAAATGTGCTGACATCAGATATACTTACTCTGTTGAGTATTGTATTGCAATTTACAGCAAAGAGAAATAGAACAAATTGCTTTTATCATCTCAGTCCGGATCTGCTCTTTGAGTAATTCAAAACATTGAACAAATCTTGCCGTACTCTACTTTGCAATGTATCAAAGGAGCCATTTACAATACAGATAGCAACTATCAAGATCCAAGGAATTATAATTTCTGCTACCTCAGGACAGGTTCGACAATAGATCAGTGCATTCTCTATTGTAAATCCAGTGGCAATAGACAAACAAAAGGGATCTTCCTCATTCATGGAAACGTGAAAGAGGCATCTTGTCTTTTCACATGGTTCCCATCACTTCCAGGGGATGATAAATTTCAGACAGGAAACCGCACAGTTGGAATGGTGTCCTCTTAGCACTAAATGGTCTTTAGTTTCTTCTGTCAAGAAGTGTGTTGCTGTATGCAGTGTAACATCTAACAGCAGTCAAACATGCTTTTCTGTCAATGCTAGTGTGAAGAGCCAGAAAGAACACAATAACTGAATATTTCCTAGTATTATTGTATCCATTGTTGCAGCCCTCCAGAACACCACTATCTGTTGTTGCACTGCACTGGAGAGCACAGTACTCTCTCCCATGTCTGGAATGTGCAGGTGCACAAGAGAATCAGGCAGTCAGCCAGTCTTAGACAGCTCCTTGTTGTCTGGTGAGCAGTATCAGGAACCTAACAATGAAAGGACATCTCAAGGACAGGATGAGGGAGCTGAAGATTGATGAAGTAACGACCACCAAAGGTGCCCCGAGACCCCCCCAAGCATGCGCAACAGGCGGGATTACCGCTGTTAGACACTGTGGGTGGAAAAATACTGTCCAGACTCAGTGCGTATGCTGGCCACACATGCACTGATGCCAAAGCTGTGTCCATGCCCCCACCAGGAGAGCTATAAGTATCCCACTGTGGCAGGGAGTGGAAATTCATTTTTGGAAGGTTGACCTGATGCGTATCTTGATACAGGGGATGCTCTGCAGAAGGCACTAAATCCTACTGACTCCGCTTCCTGAGTACTGCGCTACACACCCTCATCCTGCTCGGTGGTTTGTCATCACCTTGGGGTCGATATATATATAGGGATGTTAGGTAACTAGTTGGGTTTGCTTGAATAATACTGGGTTTTGCTTATTAGTTGTGTGTGTGAGTGCTTGAATAAAATGGTTTTTGCTTATTAGCTCTGTGTATGAATGTCGTCCTTTGTGAACCAGGAATCCTTCATGAACCTGGGACAATTATAATGGTTAGAACTGTAATGGATAGGTAGATAATCTCATCTGAATTGCTTTAGATTCTCCTAATTCCCCACCAAATAACTTGTTTGACTATAGCTGTGTTCATTTAGAAGGGACCCTAGATTTAATACAAATACATAAAAAGATGAAGAACTGGTTCCTCCCTTGGTAGTTTTGGGGATTTTCTTCCAGCAACTAATCTCTCACACAGTTTGAAATGTATTCTTCTAATTTGAAATTGCTTGTCAGTAGATTCCTGCTATTTGCACTTTTAATCCCTTACCCTCATTGGTTGTGAAGCCCTTTGAAAACTAGTGTTCATTTGACCCCAAAAGATTTCTGAAATAAGTATTTTAAAATAACCAAGAGGATGGAAGAATAAGTTTTTCAATATATAATGCTTTCCCCAGCTGTTGTTTCACTTGATCTTTTTTTTTCTGAATGATTTCCAAAAATTATTTGGTTTATTACAAAAATAATATATAAAATTTGTGCAATACTCTAGTGTCATTCTCGTAAGTGTGACCTGTCAAAATAAAATCATCACTCTCTGCTCTCTACCTAAATTACCTGCAAGGCAAGAAAGTGATAGCAAAATTCAGAAGTAAGCAAAGAATTAACCATCATTGTTGAGGTTTGCATTCCAAATTTGTTCTGCTCAAAATTGAGAAATGCTTGTACATCCAACTTCTCTAGAAAACTCCTAGCTACTCACTAAGTGTTGTAACATAGTACCACATATCATTGATGTCCAGATGAGAATGGAGGGACATGTGAGGCTGTACTTTGTCCTATAAAGTAGGAAAGAACAACCATGCAATGGTGAGTGATAATAACAGATTAGGGTTAAACTGTGCCTTCAAAATAGTTTAATTGTCCTATTTTATTTTTCTTAACAATGCCTTCTTGGGGGAAAAAAATGAAAAAGAAAACAAACAAACCCCAACAAACAAACAACACACAAAAAAAGAAACAAAAAAAAACAAACAACCCCCCCCACATACAAAACAAAACAAAACCAAAACAAACCCCAAACATACAAAACAAAAACCAACAAAACAAAACAAAAAAACAACCACCAGACAAAAATCCACAAACTCTTAAACACCAAAAATCATACTTTCAAATTTTGTACTGTGTTCAGTGTTTGGTGTTTGTCTTATGCCTTGCCAAATAAGGATGGAACAAGATACCAGTAAAATGCATTAGCCTTGCTCAGCCTCTTTACTGAGTGATGGATCCCCAGTATCAATCAGAGGTAACAAGAAAATCTCTCCACTCAGACTCTAAAACACAACAGATGCTGCTTTGCCAGTTTTCATTATGCTAAAGTAGTGTGGCAACAAGATTGCTTTTGTTTTGATGTTAACGGTTTTCTCAGGAATAATAACCATTCCAGATTTCTGGTTTGCTGTTGAAGTATAGCTCTTCTCAACAGCCAGCACCTCTGCTGTTCTTGCATTTAAAAGAAAAACAACTAAAGAAAAGAGACTAGATTAAAATTTTAAGTGACTTAAGAATATTAGGAACTATCCTGCAAGTTGATAATAAAATTCTATTTACAAAGCATTCAATAGCAGGGGCTTGATTGAAAAGCAAGCAATTCTTAAGACTTTTATCTAATGTCCTCAGCTGTGCAGTGTTAATGAAGGTTTGCAATTACCATGAATTTTAACTAATACTCAGCTTTATTTTAAATTGTTTTGTTTACAAAATGTGTGCATTAATCACATTAATGTCATGTTTTATCACTTTTGTAATTACCTGACAGCGGTTGAGGAGCTCTAGATAGAACAGCCTGTTTCTGTCTTTTTGAAATGCATTATGAGAGGTGATACAATGAAGATGAAAATAAAAATTCTTATTAATTTATTCTTCTGAAGAGAGTTCATAACAGATTTGGCATTAGACATGTTCTCAGACCCATCTTGTCTCAGCATTTTATGACTATAATTGAAATTATAGTCCTATAAACCCTTTATTTAAATGTCCCTGAAAAGAAGTTTTAGGTAATGAGCAATCAAATGTATTATAAAAAGTGAAATCCTAACCGTAAGTATATTAAAGCTAATTAAGCCATTGATTTCTGTGACATTGATTTCTGAGACAAGTCTTGAGTACTGTATGACAAAATGTGTACTAATAATACCAATATATACTAATAAATCTGTTATAATGATAGCTATTGAGATTATAATAAGTTTATTTCTAACTGCATCTCTTCTCTTGCATCTGTCATTGCATGATTACATAAGTGCATAATTACTTTTGACATAACTTATACTTCAGATCGATAGCCCTCTGACACAGTGCAGATAAGGAGATGTTGGTGTAGTACCCCATGAATCTGTAGGCATGTGAAAAGGAGGGCAAGATCAGGTAGAGACTCCTATGTTTCTTCTGCTTTGAGACTTTCCATGCAAAGCCAAAAATGAACAACTACTTCCAAGGGTGTTTGCATGTGCAGTAGTGTTTATTTTCAAAACTGTAGGGACTGGCACAGAACCCACTGACAGTGGGTTGACAATATGGGTATGACAGCCATGACAATATGTGACACTGATTTTGATGAACTGTGCAAAAGCTTGATGTCACGGGGGCAGACTGCGCTCAGACTGCCTGCAAGGGCATGATGGGCACCAGGTTGGAACTGCGACTAGTTAAAGAATTAGTCTAAGAAACATCTAGAGGTTCAAAGCATTCACTGCTTCTTTACTACCTGTTAAGATGATGCAAACAGTGAGGCTAACATATACCAATACTGGCAGAAGTGGAAGGTACTACCTAGTGCTGCTCTCTCTGTTCATTTTTGTTTTCCTTGAACTTTCTTGGTTATAAATGCCAAAGTCTATAATTGAGTTCCATTTGAATATGATTATGTTAATCCTTTTATCCTTTTGCAAGATTTGCCCCTTTGAACCTCTGTGAGCAGATGAATTAATTTTGATAAAGCAGGAATGGAGTCACTAGACACAGCACAGACTAGAAAGGGGTCAGAGCTGCTTTTCCCATAATGTATCTTACTTTTTACCAGGAGGTATTTAACTGAAAGTGCCGTTGAATTCTTTTCTTTATAGACTGAAAGGGAGACAGCAGTCAAATGTTGCACAATCTTTGTCAGTTAGTATGAATGTGGTAGAGCCAGAGTTGAGTGGCAGTTTCAAACAGCAAGACAGAAGTGAAACACAATGCTTTTAAGTCCTCTAAATTCTTTACTTTGGATTAAAGACAAATTCCATTGCAGTCATCTGAGTCTTGGGAGTAGCTGATATCCTTACTAAATAAAATACATATGCCCTTCTGAAAGTCCGACTCCATGCACCTGTCACTCTTCTGATTTTATTCATCAGGCAATTGCTGTGTTTCTGAAGCATGAAAACCAGCAGCACAATCCAGTCCCTGACCTTGATAATGGAAGCAGAAAAACAGAGAAACCTTGAAAAATGTTGCTTTTAGCTGTCAGTCAGTTTTAGCAATTTAATAATTTAGTGGCTAGATAAAACTAAATAAGTATGTTCCTTTTTAAAGTTCTTGTAGAGAAATAAGTGATGTTTTCAGCCCTTAAAGCAAAAAGTAGATTTTGTTAGTGGTTTATTTTACTTTTTTTTTTTTTTTTTTTTTTTTTTACTGTTGTATACATCACGGATAAAAATGAATTATTCCCTCAGTGGCGTATAGAAATACTCTTAATATTTTATGTTGAAGAAGGAATCAAATTCATAAATAATAAATCTAAACTTTCTAGGTGGAATACACAAGGATATAATGAGTTTCTGAAAAAAAACAGAGCTTTAATGCAATAATGCAGTGTTTTAATATCAGCTGTACTAATTTGCTACAGCTGAATGAGAATGAATTGTGGGTCATTAATGTATGCATTCAAATGAAGATAATTACTATATCCTTCACTAATTTCTGCTACATCACTTAACAGGAATGCAAATCTTAGAGATTAAAAAATGAACCAAAGTACTGCAGACAGTGGGGTCAAAATGAACAATGAATGTTAAAAGATTTTGGTTTATTTCATAGAATCCATTAGGCTATATTTGTAGGCCTGAAACATAAAAGCCTAAGTCATAACCATAGTTAAATGAAACAAGTGAAGCAATTAGATAAACAAATAAAAAAACCCCTCTGAATAAAATATTAGTGATAAAGGGAAAGAAACAGTCATGAAGGAACCAAGGTCAGCAGAAGAGTCTTTAAAGTTTTGTGTAGAACTGAAAAATAGATGCTATCCAGAACACTCAGGCTAAGTTTTGGAAGACATGAAACATTCTGTGTTTAACAGGGACAAATGAAACAAAAGCAAGGTTTTATCTACATAACAGACACATGAAGCTCTGTTCTGCCTGTGGTCCAGACCTTTCAAAAACTATGGAGCTGAGTTACCATAGGTCTGAAGCTCATACTGGCAGCATAGCCTTTGTGCCTCACTGATGTGAAAAAGTAGCTTTAAGAATTTAAGCTAGCAAGCCCAGTGAAACAGTGTCAAAAGCCTAGTCTGTCTGAACTAGAGAGATCTCATTAGACCCTTCTGAGTTTACTTGGAGATGCTCTAAACTGCCCCAAACAGAAGATCTTGAAATCAAGCTTCAAAATGAAGTAGAGGCTCTGGAACCTGCAGTGAAGCTGAGAGGTCCGCGTCACACACTTAACACAATGCTGAGTCTGACAAAAACCACATCAGCTGTTGACATATTGATTCACCAACTTTTTCACACAGAACATGGAACAAAATTAAACTAGCTGGAATTGATGCTACGATGTCCATATAAATTATTCCTTCTGTCACTTGACTTTCAGGGAAGACTGCAGATCTGGCCAACTCTTTTTTTTTTTCTCTAGTCTTGAGATAATAGAAGTGTCATGAGTACCATTAGGGTCAAACAGGATTAGAACCAAAAACTTTGCTTTTTGGATGAGATTATGAACCTAACCTAATTGTTAAAAAGACACCTAGTTTTGCACCTAATCTCAAAGAAAAGACATTTTGCCATACTTTGGCTCCTGAATATTCATATGAATTTAGGAGCTCTAGTATTTTCCTTTATGAAAAGTAATAACAGACCTGTGTTAGGTGAGAAGGCTTTGGTCAACTTTCTAATAAAATTCCCTGGCTAGTATTTTTTAGTGGGTATCTTTGTCTCACTGCGTTCTACAGTTTTTTTGTTGCCAACCAAAACTGTCTCCACTGATTTGATACGTGTAGGATTTCTTAATGTGTAAGCAAAAACAACAGTTTGAGAGACTAAGGAAAAAAGTTTAATATTTTGAGTTGTTTTGGTTTTTTTCTTTTCCTTTCCCTTTTCTAACCTTGATGATATAAAGTGGGGTATTATTGGGTCCTTAATGGCTTGCCATAAAATATTGACTGAAAACCTGTTGTTATGGTAATATGGGAAACCTATCTGCCTAACTCTGTTACCTCAGAAAATCAGGATTGAAGTTGAACATGTATTTGCAACATATAAATTGGACCCACCTCTTTAGACACTTTAGCTCTCACCTTTCTTCCTTAAAATCCTGGATGATCTACTCACTTTCCTCACATGGACAGTACTAAATTGCGGCAAAGTTAAAACCAGAGGCAGACTTCTGCAGTGGCTTTCACTTAAAAGGTGCTGAGTGAAGATAACTGACTTAATTACGTAAGTATATACTTCTGAAGTCATTAAACATTTGGCTCAGTGTCCATCATTTTTCACTTCAGCTGTCCAGTTACTTGACTACTGTTGGGATGTAGATTTCCTCTGCATGAAATGTTTTGCCAATAATGAATGTGTACTAAACTGCCATTCAAGAAAGTATTAAGAGAACTATAAAAGTGGCCACCTGGCTAGTGTCTTTGTCTCTGATTTGTTATCAAAAGCACGTAATGATTTCGTCTTTCCCTCAAAAGGTAGTTATAACAAATACATTCACACAGAAATGTGTCCAGATAAATAGATAAAAATTAATTTACTGGCAATGTAATTTTTGAGATTCCTAGGGACCGAACACTGTTTTTCTAATTCTGGTGGTATATATAAAGTGGAGTCAAAATGTGCCAGTCCAAGTTGTACAGCTCTGGTCAGAATACAGTCTGGTATAGTTGCCTTTCATAATGAAAAAGCAGTTTATAACCATGTCCATTGTCATCTGCTGTACATTATGGTAGTTCCAGATATTCTCATTGTAGAGTTTATCACAATAGACTACCATAGAAACAAAGCTTTTAACAAGATTCAGTGGAGCGTTAGACATTTAATAGAATAGTAATATTGAATTGTAAGAATATATTATATTTATTAACTTTTAAACAAATTTCAGGACTTAATCTCTAATGTGAATTTTAGAAATAGATTACAACAGATTTATTTTTCTTCTAAAGCATTTATTGAACACTACCATTAGAGATAAACTATTGAGACCTGTGGCGTCATCCACCAGTTTCTATCTTCCTAAAGCAGAGGATCAGCAGAATTGTCTTGTATGTGCCAAGCCCTCATTCATCCTTCCCAACTGGAATAACAAGAAGCTATTTACAGTCAAATAACATTGACCTTCTTGTGATATTATCCATTGTTCATCAAGGATTCAAACATGTTAGAAGTCACTTTTCCCTTGTCAGTTGGTCTGAGAGGTGTATGAGTACTAAAAGTACCATACTCCCATTATTATTAATGACAGTGACAAATTGTCAGGATAATCCAGGTTTTTCTGTAAGGATTGTTTATTTCATAAGTCAATTTTTTTTTTTTAAATCTTGCCTTATATTTTGTCTGCACCTAATACTAGCCCAAATATAGACAATGTTTTTTTCAAGCTACTGTAAGTAAGGTAGGTTGCAGCTACTGTTCTTTTTGTTGTTCATTGGGGTTTTTTGCTTATTTGGGGTTTGTTTGTTTGTGGTTTTTTTGTTTGGTTGGTTTGGGGTTTGGGGGCTTCTTTGTTTGTTTGTTGTGGTTTTGTTGTTGTTGCTGTTGTTGTTGTTGTGTTTTGAGGGGGGAGTTGTTTTTATTTTTTCCCTAATAGGTAATATCCTATGTACACAGTTCAAAACTAGCTTCAGATTCTGATCTAGGCTGAGACTCTGATATGTTTCTCTACAGCCTGAGGCTATGCCCTTTTTCATGTTTTGTTTATTTATCATTGGGAAAAGGCTCCCTAAATCCAGTGGACCTTCCAAAAGAAGGTATTTCCCTCAAGTCTTGAGTTAAGAGATGAAGTTCATTGCAGTTTGGTTTTGCACAACATGTGCTGTTTCTAACACCACTGTATAAAGATAGCTCTGACAAAGTTACAGAATTCTCTACAGTGTAAGCACACAGAGGAAAGAGAAAGAGATGAATTCAGTGTTTTTCTTTTTCAGGGGTTGCAAGGGGCAAAAAATCCAAGCCAGGTTTTTAGAACAGCAAAATAGAGATATAGAGATATATAGAGATTTTTTTTTTCCCTATTTTTTTTGGGGGGGGACACAATTCACACCTATCACAGGTATCACAGGGTGTCAGGGGTTGGAAGGGACCTTGGAGATCTTTTAGTCCAACCCCCCTGCCAGAGCAGGATCATACAATCTAGCACAGGTCACAAAGGAACGCGTCCAGGCGGGT